>CM043367.1:41762167-41797167 GCA_023718395.1 Leucaspius delineatus | reverse complement strand
CATGTCCACACCCGTAATTTGTCCTCTGTAATACTGCACTACTTCAGTACTGTATAATGTATATACTGTGCATAGCTGTACATGTGTCATATAGTGTATTCACATATATTTATATTTGTATGTATGTGAGGCAAAGCCGTGCACCCGCTGCACCCTGCTCTATCGAAACGTGCTAACTTGTCGAAAAATGCTACCGTAGAGACCTGGGGCCTCATGTACAAAGCGTGTGTACGCACAGAAAAGTGCCGTAGGCTACGATCATTGTCACGGGCGGTCCACAAACAATTTAGGCCTACTTACAAACCCACCTTTTCTTGTGAAATATTGGGTAACTTACTGTCGACCCTTTGCCTCTTTTCAGGGTTTCCCCAGGTTTGATCACCCCAAATTTAAGACTTTTTTAAGACCTTTTTAAGACCACTTTAATGAAAATTAAGACCAACATCGCACCCATTATGCAGTCGTAAAACACCAGATCAAATCCCAATAATGACTATTACTAACAAATGTTTTAATTAAAAATACATTTATTATTAAAAAAAACTCATTCAACTGGTCCAAACTGATAAGCGGTCCTTCAACCACACAATAACGAGTAGCCCAGTTTCGTTCCGCTTACATTATGTCTAAATTTTAATAGAATAATTTAAAGTTAATTTTTTTTACTATCAAATATTTTTTTTAGCACCACAATTTTATTGGGGGCTTCTCTGGGCCCCCTCTTAGTCATGGGCCCCGAGAATCGTCATCGTTTACCCCCCCTTTACAGCGCCCCAGCACACACACACACACACACACACACACACACACACACACACACACACACACACACACACACACACACGCTTCACAAGATGACAGATAAACCCAACTAAATAATATATGGTTGTGCTGTACTGTAGATTCAGTGATGAAACACTAGAGACATGTTGCTGATATTACAGTAGTGAACATTAGAAGTGGATCTAACCCTTTCATCAAAGTTATACATGACTTTTCAACATTACCCGTTCTTGTCTTAAGATAAACTTTGATGAACTTTTTTGATCCACTTCAAATGTTGACTACTGTATTTTAATGCGTTTTTATAATTTTCACACTCAGTATATATTTTATCTTTATATATGAAAATATAAAGCTATCTCTCAAGATTACAACTCCTTTGTCCCGTGTGTATTCCCGCAGCTGTACGAGATCGACCGGATCCGGATGCTGTACCAGCAGATGAGGCAGCTGGAGCACGTCTACGGGCCCAACGCCGTCCAGTACCAGAGCAAACTGGGCCTTCCGGTTCTCCCACCGCTTCCCAAGTGCGACCCTGCCAAAGACAAGGGGTGTAAGCAGGCTCCGCCCCCGGCCCCAGTTAAAGCCATGGCTCCGCCCCCAGCCCCAGTTAAGGGCATAGCTCCGCCCCCAGCCCCAGTTAAGGGCGTGGCTCCGCCCCTCGCTCAGGCTGATGTGGTGTATCTGTGCAACAGTAAAGACCCGCTGTGTAAACCACACATTGTCTACATGCCCACCGGAGCCGTGCCGGTGCTGTGCGACCCGCGCTACCACTCCACCTGCCGGCTGGAGACCCCGCCCCCGGCCCCGCCCCCCTCCAGAACACCTGAGCTGTCCCCGCCCCCTCCTCCCGCCCCCATGCTCTTCAAGGCCATGGAGTTCGATTGCGACCCGTACTGGGACCCCGACTGCTTGATCGACCACCCGCCGCGGCCCGTGAAGGGGAAGGTTCCGGCTCCGGTTCTGGAGGAGGACGATCCTGATCCAATTCCCGTCAGCAAGAAACAACCGCATCCGTATTATTACTCCAACCCTCATCCCTACAACTACCGGTCTGAGCTCTACGACCCGCTCCGACACGCCTATCCTTCAGCCGACAGCGCATAGAGCCGACACTGTCTGTTTCATTTCATTGTGTGTTTCATGCTTCATAACCCATGTTCAGAAACATCAATAAAAGTTTGAAGTGGACGGAATGGTTTTGTCCTGGTCAGTTGTTTCAGGAAGCAGACGCTCGTGAAGCTTCACACTGAGAGTCTCCGCTAAGAGCAGCAGATTTCAGATCATTAGCTTTACCTTCACAGCTGCTAGTGTTTAAAGAGTTTTACAGATGCTGAGTGAGCATAAGAGACACAATAAACACACACTCCGTCTCACTCACACACATTCACACAGCCTGTCTATTAGCTCTTGTGGTGTTTGAACTAACGGTTTTGGTGCAGCTTATCAACATTTCTTTATAAATCTAACGCGTAAATCAGTAGATTTTGCATTAATCTCATTTTAACTTATTAAAAATGAAGACTTCTGTTTGGAACTTGATGATTTGTCCCCCTGACCTGGTAACAGCTCATAAAATAGCACTTTCATCTGGGAAATATTTTTTAATATTTATCAAACACTACATTTAAATGAAATGTAGATGAATGAATAAATGAATATCTAGGTAGTTTGCTTTAAAACTCTGATCTCCTTCTGGAAACGTGTAATGGCTGTTGATCTCGTGGGTCAAAGTGTGTGTTGGACACGAGCAGTGATCTACAGACGCTCATCTAATGGAGCGTGAGCGATACAGATGTTTCCTAAACAGTTTCCTAAACTGCTATGAAAGAATCTGAATCAGAAATAAACCCGACTCGAGGGTTGCGTCTCATATCTGGACATGCACAGGTAATGATAAACAGACAGTCTCGCACAAAAACATCATGTTTATTTGTCAAACAGCAGGAACAGTCAGAGAGAGCAGCGAATATGAAGAGTGACAAAGAGAAGAGAATATGAAGGGCGAGAGAGAAATGAGAATATGATGAGAGAGAGCACAGGGTATGATGGGAGAGAGAGCAGAGGATATGAAGGGCGAGAGAGCACAGGTTATGATGGGAGAGAGAGCAGGCGACGGAGTGTTTCAGAAGAACAGGCCTCTCATGCGCCGGCCGATGCCCTGACGGTCGTACAGGACGTTGAACTTGTTGATGAACTGATTCATGCTGTTGCAGGTTTTGGTGATGGATCCCAGATACGCCATCAGACCCACGTCATTACATTGCTGAGGACACACACACACACACACACACAGAGATCAGACAACAGTACTTCAGTCACAGTGTGTGAATGTAATTCATCTGATCAAGCATCTGAAGAGTTTGTGTGTGTGTGACTGTGTGTGTGAGTGTGAGTATGAGAGAGAGAGAGTGTGTATGTGTGAGAGAGTGTGAGTATGAGTATGTGCGTGAGTACGAGTATGTGCGTGAGAATGAGTGTGTGAGTGTGTGAGAGAAACAGTGTGCGAGTATTTGTGAGAGTGTGAGTATGAGTGTGAATGTTTATATGAGTTTGTGAGTGCGAGTATGAGTGTATGTGTGTTTGTGTGAGTCTGTGTGTGTGAGTGTGCAAGTATGAGTGTGTGAGAGTATGAGTGTGACTGAGTGTGAGTATGAGTGTGTGTACGAGTGTGTGTATGAGTGTGTGAGAGTATGAGTGTGAGTATGAGTGTATGAGTATGAGTGTGAGTGTGAGTATGAGTATGAGTGTGTGAGTGAGTATGAGTGAGAATATGAGTGTATGAGTATGAGTATGTGTGTGTGTGTGTGTGTGTGTGTGTGTGTGTGTGTGTGTGTGTGTGTGTGAGAGAGTGAGTATGAGTATGAGTGTGAGTAGAGTATGAGTATGAGTGTGAGTAGAGTATGAGTGTGAGTAGAGTATGAGTATGAGTGTGAGTAGAGTATGAGTGTGAGTGAGAGTAGAGTGTGAGTGAGAGTGAGAGTGTGAGAGTGAGAGTGAGTGAGAGTGAGTGTGAGTATGAGTATGAGTGTGAGTAGAGTGTGAGTAGAGTGTGAGTGTGAGTAGAGTATGAGTATGAGTGAGTGTGAGTAGAGTATGAGTGTGAGTGTGAGTAGAGTGTGAGTATGAGTGTGAGTATGAGTGTGAGTGTGAGTATGAGTGTGAGTAGAGTATGAGTGTGAGTGTGAGTATGAGTATGAGTATGAGTATGAGTGTGAGTGTGAGTGTGAGTTTGAGTGAGTGTGAATGAGTGTGAGTGTGAGTTTGAGTGAGTGTGAATGAGTGTGAGTGTGAGTTTGAGTGTATGAGTATGTGTGTGTGTGTGTGTGTGTGTGTGTGTGTGTGTGTGAGAGAGTGAGTATGAGTATGAGTGTGAGTAGAGTATGAGTGTGAGAATGAGTGTGAGTAGAGTGTGAGTAGAGTGTGAGTAGAGTGTGAGTGTGAGTAGAGTATGAGTATGAGTGAGTGTGAGTAGAGTATGAGTGTGAGTGTGAGTAGAGTGTGAGTATGAGTGTGAGTATGAGTGTGAGTGTGAGTATGAGTGTGAGTAGAGTATGAGTGTGAGTGTGAGTAGAGTGTGAGTATGAGTGTGAGTGTGAGTATGAGTATGAGTGTGAGTGTGAGTGTGAGTTTGAGTGAGTGTGAATGAGTGTGAGTGTGAGTTTGAGTGTATGAGAATGTGTGTGTGTGTGTGTGTGTGTGTGTGTGTGTGAGAGAGTGAGTATGAGTATGAGTGTGAGTAGAGTATGAGTATGAGTGTGAGTAGAGTATGAGTGTGAGTAGAGTATGAGTATGAGTGTGAGTAGAGTATGAGTATGAGTGTGAGTATGAGTGTGAGTGAGAGTGAGAGTGTGAGAGTGAGAGTGAGTGAGTGTGAGTATGAGTGTGAGTGTGAGTAGAGTGTGAGTAGAGTGTGAGTAGAGTGTGAGTGTGAGTAGAGTATGAGTATGAGTGAGTGTGAGTAGAGTATGAGTGTGAGTGTGAGTAGAGTGTGAGTATGAGTGTGAGTATGAGTGTGAGTGTGAGTATGAGTGTGAGTAGAGTATGAGTGTGAGTGTGAGTGTGAGTAGAGTGTGAGTATGAGTATGAGTGTGAGTGAGAGTAGAGTGTGAGTGAGAGTGAGAGTGTGAGAGTGAGTGAGTGTGAGTATGAGTGTGAGAATGAGTGTGAGTAGAGTGTGAGTAGAGTGTGAGTAGAGTGTGAGTAGAGTGTGAGTAGAGTGTGAGTAGAGTGTGAGTAGAGTGTGAGTGTGAGTAGAGTATGAGTATGAGTGAGTGTGAGTAGAGTATGAGTGTGAGTGTGAGTAGAGTGTGAGTATGAGTGTGAGTGTGAGTAGAGTGTGAGTAGAGTATGAGTGTGAGTAGAGTATGAGTATGAGTGTGAGTGTGAGTAGAGTGTGAGTATGAGTGTGAGTAGAGTATGAGTGTGAGTAGAGTATGAGTATGAGTATGAGTATGAGTGTGAGTGTGAGTGTGAGTGTGAGTGTGAATGAGTGTGAGTGTGAGTGTGAGTTTGAGTGTATGAGTAAGTATGTATGTGTGTGTGTGTGTGTGTGTGTGTGAGAGTGAGTATGAGTGTGAGTAGAGTATGAGTGTGAGTAGAGTATGAGTATGAGTGTGAGTAGAGTATGAGTATGAGTGTGAGTAGAGTATGAGTGTGAGTGAGAGTAGAGTATGAGTGTGAGTGTGAGTGAGAGTGTGAGAGTGAGAGTGAGTGAGAGTGAGTGTGAGTGTGAGTATGAGTATGAGTGTGAGAATGAGTGTGAGAATGAGTGTGAGAATGAGTGTGAGTGTGAGTAGAGTGTGAGTAGAGTGTGAGTGTGAGTAGAGTATGAGTATGAGTGAGTGTGAGTAGAGTATGAGTGTGAGTAGAGTGTGAGTATGAGTATGAGTGTGAGTGTGAGTATGAGTGTGAGTAGAGTATGAGTGTGAGTAGAGTATGAGTGTGAGTGTGAGTATGAGTGTGAGTGTGAGTATGAGTATGAGTGTGAGTGTGAGTGTGAGTGTGAGTGTGAGTGTGAGTATGAGTATGAGAGTGAGTGTGAGTGTGAGTGTGAGTTTGAGTGTGAGTGAGTATGAGTGTGAGTATGAGTGTGAGTATGAGTGTGAGTTGTGGGAATCCAGATTTATTAAAATGTTTAATTTAGGTTTACATTGACATGACAATCTGGGGCTCAGGTCAGGAAGCAGACAGACTGGCTTAACCGACTGTCTGCTAGCGGCCTCGCGTCACCAAGGTCAGATAAATCCCATCACATAGAGCCTCTTTCACCTAGCTATCATCATATAGAGACTGTGTCTGTTCCCCGAATTAGGAAATCCAAAAAACGTTTAAACCCAACTAAGGTTAAAAATTTAATTGATGTTCAACAAATAAAAAACAGATATAATACAGATGAGCAAATGCTAAAGCTTGGGTTGCTGAATATTCGATCGCTTACTTCAAAAGCACTCATTGTTAATGATATGATTTCAGATAATAACCTAGATGTGCTGTGTTTGACAGAAACCTGGCTAAAACCAAACGATTACATTACTTTAAATGAATCAACCCCGCAAGATTACTGTTATAAACATGAGCCTCGTCTGAAACGCAAAGGGGGAGGAGTTGCTGTAATTTATAGTAATAGTTTCAAAACCACTAAGAAATCAAGTTTTAAATATAATTCTTTTGAAACATTGGTGCTTAATATAGCAATATATAGTGTAAATGATAAATCACGTTTGAGATTTGTGCTGGCTACTGTATACAGGCCACCAGGGCACCATACAGACTTTATCAAAGAATTTGCGGACTTTCTATCAGAATTAATATTGACTGCAGATAAAGTACTAATTGTTGGTGATTTTAATATACACATCGATAATGAAAAAGATGCATTGGGATTGGCATTTAAAGACACTGTAAATTCAATTGGAGTTAGACAACACGTGTCAGGACCTACTCATCGTCGTAATCATACTCTAGATCTAATATTATCACACGGAATAGATGTTGATGCCGTTGAAATTCTGCAGCAGAGCGATGACATCTCAGATCATTACCTAGTCTCGTGTAAACTTCATTTAGCCAAGGCTGCAAAGCCGACTCCGTGTTTCAAATATGTGAGACCTATCACTTCTGCTACTAAAGATTGCTTTATTAATAATCTTCCTAATCAGTTTCATCATCTCAGCATCTCAGATAGCTTAGAAGAACTAGATATTACAACAGAAACGTTTAACTCTCTCTTTTCCAGCACTTTAGACACAGTTGCTCCGTTGCGCTTAAAGATTAAAGAAAATAGTCCAACGCCGTGGTACAACGAGCACACTCGGGCCCTTAAGAGAGCAGCCAGAAAAATGGAGCGCAACTGGAAGAAAACAAAACTAGAGGTATTTCGCATTTCATGGAAAGAGAGCTCAATTACTTACAGGGAGGCTTTAAAAGCTGCTAGATCTGCTTATTTTTCAACCCTATTAGAAGAAAATAAACATAATCCTAGGTATTTATTTGAAACGGTGGCTAAACTAACGAAAAATAAAGCTTCAAGCACCGAAGTTTCCAAGCAACACAGCAGTAATGACTTTATGAACTTCTTCACTTATAAGATTGATAATATCAGGGACAAAATTATAACTATGCAACCGTCTACTACAGTATCGCATCAGGCAGTGCATTGTAGTCTCCCTGAGGAAAAATTTGATTCATTCGTTGCTATAGGAGAGGAAGAATTTACTAAACTCATTAAATCATCTAAATCTACAACATGTATGTTAGACCCTATACCAACTAAGCTACTGAAAGAAATACTTCCAGAGGTCATAGATCCTCTTCTTAATATCATTAATTCATCTTTGTCTCTAGGATACGTACCAAAAAACTTTAAGTTGGCTTTGATTAAACCGCTTGTTAAAAAAACGCAACTTGATCCTTCAGAATTAGTCAATTACAGGCCGATCTCGAATCTACCTTTTCTGTCAAATATATTAGAAAAGGCAGTATCCTCACAACTGTGTTCCTTTCTAGAAAGAAATGATATCTGAGGATTTCCAGTCCGGATTTAGACCGTACCATCGTACCGAAACAGCTCTCGTTAGAGTCACAAATGATTTGCTCTTATCATCCGATCGTGGTTGTATCTCTCTATTAGTGTTACTCGATCTTAGCGCTGCATTTGACACCATCGACCACAACGTTCTTTTAAATAGATTAGAACATTATGTTGGCATTACAGGAAATGCACTAGCATGGTTTAAATCACACTTATCTGACCGTTATCAGTTTGTAGCAGTAAATGATGAGATGTCTCATCGATCACAGGTTAAGTATGGCGTACCACAAGGCTCAGTATTAGGACCGCTGCTGTTCACTCTGTACATGCTACCATTAGGAGATATCATTAGGAAACATGGAATTAGCTTTCACTGTTATGCTGACGATACTTTTTCCATCTTAAAAATATATCTAAATTACGTCATATGCTCTCATTGACAAATGCGGAACAATTAGTTCATGCGTTCATGACCTCAAGGCTAGATTACTGTAATGCTCTACTGGGTGGTTGCCCTGCACGCTTAATAAACAAACTACAGCTGGTCCAAAACGCAGCAGCTCGAGTTCTTACCAGAACCAGGAAGTATGACCATATTAGCCCGGTTCTGTCAAAACTGCACTGGCTCCCTATTAAACATCGCATAAATTTTAAAATATTGCTGATTACTTACAAAGCACTGAATGGTTTAGCTCCGCAGTGCTTGAGCGAGCTCTTAACGCATTATAGTCCGTCACGTCTATTACGATCTCAAAATTCCGGCCAGTTGATTATACCTAGAATATCTAAATCCACTGCTGGCGGGAGATCCTTCTCCTATTTAGCACCAAAACTCTGGAACAGTCTTCCTACCATTGTCCGGGAAGCAGACACACTCTGTCAGTTCAAAGCCAGATTAAAGACACATCTCTTTGACCTAGCTTTCACATAATACATTATAGACTTCTATAATTTAATGTTATGCTGCATAGATTAGGTCAGCCGGAACCGGGAACACTTCCCAAAAATCCTGATGTACTCGTTACATCATGAGAAGAATGGCATCTACGCTAATTTTAGTGTCTGTGTTTATCCCAAGGTTTTTCCTGCAGCCTGCCGGATCCGGGCCGTATCCAGATCTGACGAAGGACCTTCACCTGGACCGATGACAACGCAGTGCTGAAGTGCCAACTAGTCTCTCCCTATGGAGGATCCCACTACCACTCTACAGATAAGGCGTTGTCGGGAAAATTCGTCTTGCGGTCCTACCCCAAAGCAACAAATAAAATAAAATTCCTTATCAGAATTTATAAGGAAAGACAAGTATTTTGTTTAGGCTTGGCTTGTAGGGAATTCCAAACCTGCGTATATTCTAACGCACATAACTATAGAACCCATTCTAAATGCGCATGTGAACGCCATCAGCGTTTCTCACAGGTTCGCGTTTAAAGTCTGTGTAGAGAGAATGGTGTCGTCTTAGCGGCCCCTAATTTAATAACAAATGATCATTGCGACGGAACCAAATCAATTAAAACTAACTTTAGATGGAAATAACTTAACTCTGCTGTAAAGCCGAAACAATCTCTGTTACCTTAAATTATACGCTTATCTCTGTAAAGCTGCTTTGAGACAATCTACATTGTTAAAAGCGCTATATAAATGAAGATGACTTGACTTGACATTGAATTTAGCATGTTAAGGTTAGGTATAAATTATGATTATCAGAGTTTTCTAGCAAACGACTCTGGTCAGTCCTGTTTTACTGAAACTCTTGGAGTTTGTGTTTTAGCAAGAAAGTCCAGCCAGTCCTGTACTCGGGTCTCAGTGTTTGAATAGATATGCTGAGTGGATTAGGGTGGGCAATGCTCTCAGTCTAAAACCGGTTCCTAAACCTGTCTTTTCTGTTCCTGCCCCTTAATGTATATAAACTGTAAGAGAACATTTCACTTATTCAGACTTGGTGACTGCAGCTAACGACAGCTCGTGTTCTCAATAAAGAATCATGCTGAAGAAACAACCAAGTCTCCTGGTCTTTCGATTCTAAGTTCACAACAGAGTATGAGTGTGAGTATGAGTGTGTGAGAGTATGAGTGTGAGTATGAGTGTGAGTATGAGTGTGTATGAGTGTATGAGTGTGAGTATGAGTATGAGTATGAGTGTGAGTGTGAGTGTGAGTATGAGTGTGAGTGTGAGTATGAGTGTGAGTATGAGTGAGAGTATGAGTGTGAGTATGAGTGAGAGTATGAGTGAGAGTATGAGTGAGAGTATGAGTGAGAGTATGAGTGTGAGTATGAGTGAGTGTCAGTGTATGAGTAAGTGTGAGTGTCAGTGTATGAGTAAGTGTGAGTGTGAATGTGAGTATGAGTGTGAGTATGAGTGAGTGTGAGTGTATGAGTAAGTGTGAGTGTGAGTATGAGTGTGAGTATGAGTGTGAGTATGAGTGTGTATGAGTGTGAGTATGAGTATGAGTATGAGTGTGAGTGTGAGTGTGAGTATGAGTATGAGTATGAGTGTGAGTATGAGTGAGAGTATGAGTGAGAGTATGAGTGTGAGTATGAGTGAGTGTCAGTGTATGAGTAAGTGTGAGTGTCAGTGTATGAGTAAGTGTGAGTGTGAATGTGAGTATGAGTGTGAGTATGAGTGAGTGTGAGTGTATGAGTAAGTGTGAGTGTGAGTATGAGTGTGAGTGTGAGTATGAGTGTGAGTATGAGTGTGAGTGTGAGTGAGAGTATGAGTGTGAGTATGAGTGAGTGTCAGTGTATGAGTAAGTGTGAGTGTCAGTGTATGAGTAAGTGTGAGTGTGAATGTGAGTATGAGTGTGAGTATGAGTGAGTGTGAGTGTATGAGTAAGTGTGAGTGTGAGTATGAGTGTGAGTGTGAGTGTGAGTGTGAGTATGAGTGTGAGTATGAGTATGAGTGTGAGTGTGAGTGAGAGTATGAGTGAGTATGAGTGTGATTGTGAGTGCGAGTATGAGTGAGTATGAGTGAGTATGAGTATGATTGTGATTGTGAGTGTGAGTATGAGTGAGTGTGATTGTGAGTGTGATTGTGAGTATGAGTGAGTGTGAGTGTGAGTATGAGTATGAGTATGAGTTTGAGTGTGAGTGTGAGTGTGAGTATGTGTGTGAGTATGAGTATGAGTGTGAGTGTGAGTATGAGTGTGAGTATGAGTATGAGTGTGAGTGTGAGTGTGAGTGAGAGTATGAGTGAGTATGAGTGTGATTGTGAGTGCGAGTATGAGTGAGTATGAGTGAGTATGAGTATGATTGTGATTGTGAGTGTGAGTATGAGTGAGTGTGATTGTGATTGTGAGTATGAGTGAGTGTGAGTGTGAGTATGAGTATGAGTATGAGTTTGAGTGTGAGTGTGAGTGTGAGTATGTGTGTGAGTATGAGTATGAGTGTGAGTGTGAGTATGAGTGTGAGTGTTAGTATGAGTATGAGTATGAGTGTGAGTGTGAGTTAGTATGAGTATGAGTGTGAGTGTTAGTATGAGTGTGAGTGTTAGTATGAGTATGAGTGTGAGTGTGAGTATGAGTGAGAGTATGAGTGTGAGTATGTGTGAGTATGAGTGAGTATGAGTGAGTATGAGTATGAGTGAGTGTGAGTGAGTGAGTGAGTGTGAGTGTGTGACAGTGTGTGCGAGTATGAGTGTGAATGTTTATGAGTGTGTGAGTGTGAATGGTGCGAGTATGAGTGTGAGTATGAGTGTGTGTGAGAGAGTATGAGTGTAAGTGTGAGTATGAGTGTGAGTGTGTGACAGTGTGTGCGAGTATGAGTGTGAATGTTTATATGAGTGTGTGAGTATGAGTGTGTGAGAGTGTGTTTTTGTGTACACTTACATCATAGAAGTCGGTCTTGAACTTGTGTGTGTTGAGAACAGGCAGACGGTGACACAGAGCGTTTGCCTCCCGCAGGATCTCGTGATTAAACGGGACTTCACCTAACACACACACACACACACAGCAAAGAGTTTGTGACTGTAGATGACAGTTTAAGATGTGTTGTCAGATGTATTTGTGTGTGTGTGTCTAACTCACCTGCCTGAACGGCTTTGACGTACTCCAGAATGACCCTCACGCGGCTGTGCAGCATCTTTATAGCGCTGTGCTGAGCGATCAGATGCTCCGCCACTGAAACACACACAGACAACAATCACTTGATCTGTAGTGTGTGTGAGTGTGTGTGTGTGTGAGTGAGTGAATCTGTGTGTGTGTTTGAGTGTGTTTGAGTGTGTGTGAGTGAGTGAGTGAGTGAGTGAGTGAGTGAGTGAGTGTACCTGTAGAGTTTTCTCCTGATCCTGTGGTTGTCATCCTCGCGACATGATCGACTCCGATGCGTTCGGCCTCTTCTGTCGCCAGTGTATACGGCAGTTCAGCGAACAGCATCGTCGCCTAGCGAGATAAATACAGGTAATAAACAACAGGACAAAAGCTCATGACCTCTGACCTTTAACGCAACTTTAACACAAACATTGATCTCTAGAGTATAATTGAAGGTACATGAACATATAGAAACATTTGCACATTCTTGTTCATTAAGCTCTAAGTTAAAAATTATGCGATCAAGACCACAAACACAACTACACACAGACACACTCACCTCTCCACTGATGATGTCAATCACAGACTCAAACACGCTGACTGGCAACTGCACGGAATGGGTAAAAGGTCAGGATTCAGAAACACATTCTGTGTGTGTGTGTATGTATGTGTGAGTGTGATTGTGTGTGAGTATAAGTATGAGTGTGAGTATGGGTCTGTGTGAGTGTAAGTGAGTGCGAGTATGAGTGTGAATATGAGTGTGAGTATGAGTGTGAGTGTGAGTGTGAGTATGAGTATGAGTGTGAGTGTGAGTGAGTATGAGTGTGAGCGTGAGTATGAGTGTGGTGTGAGGGAGTATGAGTATGGTGTGTGTGAGCACAAATATAAGTGTGAGTATGAGTATTGTTTGAGTATGGTGTGAGTGAGTATGAGTGTGAGTATGAGTATGGTGTGAGTGAGTGAGCATGAGTATGGTGTGAGTGAGTATGAGTGTGTGTGAGCACGAGTATGAGTATGAGTGTGAGTGTGAGTATGAGTATGGTGTGAGTGAGTATGAGTGTGGTGTGAGTGAGCATGAGTATGGTGTGAGTGAGTATGAGTGTGTGTGAGCACGAGTATGAGTATGAGTGTGAGTGTGAGTATGAGTATGGTGTGAGTGAGTATGAGTGTAAAGTGTGAGTATGAGTGAGTATGAGTGAGTGTGAGCATGAGTATGAGTATGGTGTGTGTGAGTGAGTATGAGTGTGTGTGTGTGAGTGAGTGAGTATGAGTGAGTATAGTGTGAGTAGTGTTGGGAAAGTTCACTTTCTACATGAACTAGTTCAAAGTTCAGTTCACAAATTTTAAAAACTAGTTCAGTTCATAGTTCATTTTTGAAAATTTTTAACTAAGTTCACAGTTAAAAAAATGAACTAGTTCATAGTTCTTTTTTTCCATGTTGCTACGAGATATTATATTTCAAAATGATTGCCACAGACAATTATTTTATCAGTTTTAACACTGAAGCTATGCGTCAGATTTTCCCCATCCTCACCGACCTTGTCATAAAACTCGTTTAAATGATTATACGACGCCTCCTTGCTGCTTTTTGTTTTGATTTGTAACGTAAACGTGATGAGTCGTTCATGAACAATCCATTCATTGCGTCTGTCACGTGACAAATGAACGAAAGACTCGGAAGGTAAAGTAATATGTTCTCTGTAAACCATTTTTGACTGGATTATAATGATTTCTTAATTCAGAATATGAACAATATTGCGTAGGTGGAGGTGTTCTGGGAATTTGCCAGTTAATAGTATAACATTTAAAGCCCTTTAAATGAACGAAATGACTCAAAAAAGATGTGTTCATTTTGCTGAACGAGATCGAACAAGAGAATCAGTTGACGCTGGTGTTGCCAGATTGGGTGTTTTTTCCGCTACATATTAAGGCCGGTTTACGGCGTGTTTTAGCCAGGTTTTCGCCTGGAAGGCTCTATAGAAATCTGGCACTCTATTGAACGAAGTTAAACTGAGAGAGTGTGGCGTTCACAGACACCAGAATGAACGAGTTCACTGTAACGTTCATCAGGCAGTAATGCAGTACGTTCAGTTCACGTTCGCCCAAAATATGAACGAGTTCATGAACTATCGTTCAATGAACGCGTTCAGGCACAACACTGGGTGTGAGTATGGTGTGAGTTAGGGCTGGGCGATATATCGCATGACATTGTTATGCGCACCTCGTCAGTAAAGCCGGTTCCTTGATTAGTAGTAAATTGCCATCACCAGCTTTCAGATGGAGCGGTATTCACTACACAGAGCCGTAGTTCACTGACAAGCTGAGCCATATCGCATTAATTATCGCAGGCGATACGTCCGTGATAAAACTCTTGTCAGTGAACTACGGCTCTGTGTAGTGAATGCCGCTCCATCTGAAAGCTGGTGATGGCAATTTACTACTAATCAAGGAACCGGCTTTACTGACGATATGCGCATAACAATGTCATGCGATATATCGCCCAGCCCTACTGTGAGTGAGTATGGTGTGAGTGAGTATGAGTGTGGTGTGAGTGAGTATGAGTGTGTGTGAGCACGAGTATGAGTGTGAGTATGAGTGTGAGTATGGTGTGTGTGAGTATGAGTATGGTGTGAGTGAGTATGAGTGTAAGAGTGTGAGTATGAGTAAGTGTATGAGTATGAGTGTGAGTGTGAGTATGAGCGTGAGCATGAGTGTGAGTATGGTGTGAGTGTGAGCATGAGCGTGAGCATGAGTGTGAGTATGGTGTGAGGGAGTATGAGCATGATGTGTGAGTGTGAGTATGAGTGTGAGTGAGTATGAGTGTGAGTATGGTGTGAGGGAGTATGAGTATGGTGTGAGTGTGAGTATGGTGTGATTAAGTATGAGTGTGAGTATGGTGTGAGTGTGAGCATGAGCGTGAGCATGAGTGTGAGTATGGTGTGAGGAAGTATGAGCATGATGTGTGAGTGTGAGTATGAGTGTGAGTGAGTATGAGTGTGAGTATGAGTGTGGTGTGAGGGAGTATGAGTATGGTGTGAGTATGGTGTGATTAAGTATGAGTGTGAGTATGGTGTGAGTGAGTATGAGTGTGAGTATGGTGTGAGCATGAGTGTGTAAGAGAGTATGAGTGTGTGAGTATGAGTATGAGTGTGAGAGTGTGTATAAGTAGGACTATGAGTGTGTGAGTATGAGTGTGTTTAAGTATGAGTGTTTGAGTACGAGTATGAGTGTGAGTGAGTGTGGGTATGAGTATAAGTGTGAGTATGAGTATGGTGTGAGCATGAGTGTGTAAGAGAGTATGAGTGTGTGAGTATGAGTATGAGTGTTAGTATGAGTATGGTGTGAATGTGAGTATGGTGTGAGTGAGTATGTAAGAGAGTATGAGTGTGTGAGTATGAGTGTGAGTATGAGTATGGTGTGAGTGTGAGTATGTAAGAGAGTATGAGTGTGTGAGTATGAGTATGAGTGTGAGTATGAGTATGGTGAGAGTGTGAGTATGTAAGAGAGTATGAGTGTGTGAGTATGAGTATGAGAGTGAATGTGACTATGAGTATGGTGTGAGTGTGAGAGTGTGTATGAGTAGGACTATGAGTGTGCGAGTATGAGTGTGAGTATGAGTGTGAGTGCGAGTACGACTACGAGTGTGAGTACGAGTGTGAGTGCGAGTGTGAGTGCGAGTGTGAGTGCGAGTGTGAGTACGAGTGTGAGTACGAGTGTGAGTACGAGTGTGAGTACGAGTATAAGCGTGAGTATGAGTGTCAGTATGAGTATGGTGTGAGTATGAGTATGAGTGTGACTGAGTATGGTGTGAGTGTGAGTGTGTATGAGTAGGACTATGAATGTGTGAGTATGAGTGTGTTTAAGTATGAGTGTTTGAGTACGAGTGTGAGTGAGTGTGAGTATAAGCGTGAGTATGAGTGTCAGTATGAGTGTGAGTATGAGTGTGTGGGAGTATGAGTGTGAGTATAAGCGCAAGTATGAGTGTGTGGGAGTATGAGTGTGAGTATAAGCGCGAGTATGAGTGTGAGTATGAGTGTGAGTATAAGCGCAAGTATGAGTGTGTGGGAGTATGAGTGTGAGTATAATCGCGAGTATGAGTGTGAGTGTGAGTATGAGTGTGAGTATGAGTGTGAAGGAGTATGCGGGAGTATGAGTGTGAGTATGTATGAGTGAGCATGAGTGAGTTGAGCGTGAGTATGAGTGTGAGTAGTGGTGCAACGGATCATCATTGATCCGTGATCCGTTCGGATCAATATCTTCGGTTCGGCACACACGTGATCCGCGGATTAATTTATGAAAAAAAAAAAAAGTTGTGCGCATGTTCAGTCCACACACAGCGTGGTAATGGCGAGCAGAGGAACAGAGGAGCTTGAAAGCCCCGCGTCATTTAAATCCCCTGTTTGGAAGCATTTTGGCTTCCTTGGAACACGCGTCTATTTCGCTTCAAACGCTTGCTTTATCATTATACGCGCGCGGCGCGTCCTATTCGCTTTGAACGCGCGAAAGGATTCAAACTGTTCAAGCATCGAACTAGACGCGAAGTTGACGCTCTATTCGCGTATGGTGTGAACGAAGCAAAATGAACAGGCTGCGATGTATGCTGGAATATGTGTGTGTGTGTGTGTGTGTGTGTCAGAGAGAGAGAGAGAGAGAGAGAGAGAGAGAGAGAGAGAGAGAGAGGCACGGGCGCGATCGAACAATCACACACACACACACACACACACACACACACACACACACACACACACACATGCTGTTTAAAAGCAAAAATTATCTCATCTTTTGGACATTCATCATATTGCATTGGTTTTCATTTCTTGTCCTCAAACAGAGTAATTTGTTTATTTTGAAGTTACACATTCTACATTGATTAAAAAATAAATCAAATGTGTTTTTAATGGTAGTAGGCCTATCATTTTATACAGAAATAAATGATTTATAATTCAGATGAGAATAACGTTAAAGTTAATTAAAATTTTAAGGAAACAAATATATTGATCTGGAATATAGCAAATTAATTTTAAATTCATTCAGGGAGCCTGCAGTTACCAAACATATCTCAAGGTTTTTTGAATAAAGGGTGACAGTCTTTCATTATCAACTGTTGTTGTGGACTATATACTGGAAGTATTTGTTCTCCATTTGAGTGAGACGTTTTTATGTGGCTAATTGAGCAAAGTGCGCCCACTGTTGATTTTATATATTTTAATTTAATATTTTAAAAATGTTACAAAAACTTGTGTTAATTTGTCTTGTCTTTTTTTTTTTTTTTTTTTCTGATCCGAAAAATGATCCGATCCGTGACTCTGATCCGAGAAACGATCCGAACCGTGAGTTTTTTGATCCGTTGCACCCCTAAGTGTGAGTATGAGTTCGAGAATGAGTGTGAGTGTGAGGGAGTATGAGTATGAGTGTGAGTGTGAGGGAGTATGAGTGAGAGTGTGAGTGAGAGTATGAGTGTGAGGGAGTATGAGTATGAGTGAGAGTGTGAGTGTGAGTATGAGTATGAGTATGAGTATGAGTATGAGTGTGAGTGTGAGTGTGAGTGTGAGTGTGAGTGTGAGGGTGAGGGTGAGGGTGAGGGTGAGTGACAGTATGGTGTGAGGGTTAGTATGAGTGAGTGAGTGAGTATGAGTGAGTTGAGCGTGAGTATGAGTGTGTGTATGAGTACGAGAATGAGTGAGTATGAGTGTATGAGAGTGTGAGTACGAGTATGCGTGAGTGTGAGTATGAGTGTGTGAGAGTATGAGTTTGAGTATGAGTATGTATGAGTGAGCATGAGTGAGTTGAGCGTGAGTATGAGTGTGAGTATGAGTTCGAGAATGAGTGTGAGTGTGAGGGAGTATGAGTATGAGTGTGAGTGTGAGGGAGTATGAGTATGAGTGTGAGTGTGAGGGAGTATGAGTATGAGTGTGAGTGTGAGGGAGTATGAGTATGAGTGTGAGTGTGAGGGAGTATGAGTGAGAGTGTGAGTGAGAGTATGAGTGTGAGGGAGTATGAGTATGAGTGTGAGTGTGAGGGAGTATGAGTATGAGTGTGAGTGTGAGGGAGTATGAGTATGAGTGAGAGTGTGAGTGAGAGTATGAGTGTGAGGGAGTATGAGTATGAGTGTGAGTGTGAGGGAGTATGAGTATGAGTGTGAGTGTGAGGGAGTATGAGTATGAGTGTGAGTGTGAGGGAGTATGAGTATGAGTGTGAGTGTGAGGGAGTATGAGTATGAGTGTGAGGGAGTATGAGAGAGTGAGAGTGTGAGTGAGAGTATGAGTGTGAGGGAGTATGAGTGTGAGTATGAGTGAGAGTATGAGTATGAGTATGAGTATGAGTATGAGTGTGAGTGTGAGTGTGAGTGTGAGTGTGAGTATGAGTGTGAGTATGAGTGTGAGGGAGTATGAGTGTGAGTATGAGTGAGAGTGTGAGTATGAGTATGAGTATGAGTATGAGTATGAGTGTGAGTGTGAGTGTGAGTGTGAGTATGAGTGTGAGTATGAGTGTGAGGGAGTATGAGTGTGAGTATGAGTGAGAGTGTGAGTATGAGTATGAGTATGAGTATGAGTATGAGTGTGAGTGTGAGTATGAGTATGAGTGTGAGTGTGAGTGTGAGTGTGAGGGTGAGGGTGAGGGTGAGTGACAGTATGGTGTGAGGGAGTATGAGTGTGAGTATGAGTGAGAGTGTGAGTATGAGTATGAGTATGAGTATGAGTATGAGTATGAGTATGAGTGTGAGTGTGAGTGTGAGTGTGAGTGTGAGTGTGAGTGTGAGGGTGAGGGTGAGGGTGAGGGTGAGTGTGAGGGTGAGTGACAGTATGGTGTGAGGGTTAGTATGAGTGAGTGAGTGTGAGTATGAGTGAGTTGAGCGTGAGTATGAGTGTGTGTATGAGTACGAGAATGAGTGAGTATGAGTGTATGAGAGTGTGAGTACGAGTATGCGTGAGTGTGAGTATGAGTGTGTGAGAGTATGAGTTTGAGTTTGTGACTGACTATGAGTGTGTGTGTGTGTGTGTATGAATGTGAGTGTATATGTGTGAGAGAGTTTGAGTGAGTGTGTGTGTGTGTATCTGTGCGCGTGTGACTTACGTCAGTGTGTTTGGTCATGGGGTTAAGCTTCAGAAACAGCGGACTCTCGATGATCTCACACACCTACAAATACACACACATTTTCAGTATGACACATCACACACTGATGGGAGGTGCTTTGTCTGCAGCTCCACCCACCTGCTTATGAATGTGGATATCTGATTGGTCAGGAGCGCCACCAGTCGTGTACCAGCCCAGAAACTCCATGTCCTTAAAAACCTGCTTGACTGAAAGAGGAAAAACAGCGTCACTAATACACACACTCATACTCAAACACACATACTCACTCATACTCAAACACACACACTGATACTCAAACACACACACACACACACACACTGATACTCAAACACACACACTGATACTCAAACACACACACTGATACTCAAACACACACACACTCATACTCGCACACTCACTCATACTCAAACACACAAACTCGCACACTCACTTATACTCTCTTACACTAATACTCATGATTGTGTGTGTGTGTGTGCATGTGAGTATGTGTAAGTGTGACAGTTGTCAGAAATGTATAAAATTGTGCCACTTTGAGTGTGTTGAGCGGAATCATAAACGCCTCTGATTGGCCGATGTGTTCACATGCTCATCAGTCTGTCTGTGATTGGCTACAATGATCAGCGCTTCAAAAACATGTTGTAAATAGGGCTGGGCGATATATCGCATGACATTGTTATGCGCACCTCGTCAGTAAAGCCGGTTCCTTGATTAGTAGTAAATCGCCATCACCAGCTTTCAGATGGAGCGGCATTCACTACACAGAGCCGTAGTTCACTGACAAGAGTTTTATCACGGACGTATCGCCTGCGATAATTAATGCGATATGGCTCAGCTTGTCAGTGAACTACGGCTCTGTGTAGTGAATGCCGCTCCATCTGAAAGCTGGTGATGGCAATTTACTACTAATCAAGGAACCGGCTTTACTGACGAGGTGCGCATAACAATGTCATGCGATATATCGCCCAGCCCTATTTGTAAATACACACACACACACAGGCGAGCGCTTGCACAGACACACACACAGAGGCGAGCACTTGCACAGACACACACACACACACACATGCGAGCGCTTGCACAGACACACACACACACACATGCGAGCGCTTGCACAGACACACACACACACATGCGAGCGCTTGCACAGACAGACAGACACACACACACACACACACACACACACACACAGGCGAGCGCTTGCACAGACAGACACACACACACACACAGGCGAGCGCTTGCACAGACAGACACACACACACACACACACACACAGGCGAGCGCTTGCACAGACAGACACACACACACACACACACACACAGGCGAGCGCTTGCACAGACAGACACACACACACACACACACACACAGGCGAGCGCTTGCACAGACAGACACACACACACACACAGGCGAGCGCTTGCACAGACAGACACACACACACACACACACACACACACAGGCGAGCGCTTGCACAGACAGACACACACACACACAGGCGAGCACTTGCACAGACAGACAGACAGACAGACAGACACACACACACACACACACACACACACACACACACACACACACACACAGGCGAGCGCTTGCACAGACAGACACACACACACACACACACACACACACAGGCGAGCGCTTGCACAGACAGACACACACACACACACACACACACACACACACAGGCGAGCGCTTGCACAGACAGACACACACACACACACACACACACAGGCGAGCGCTTGCACAGACAGACACACACACACACAGGCGAGCACTTGCACAGACAGACAGACAGACACACACACACACACACACACACACACACACACACAGGCGAGCGCTTGCACAGACATACACACACACACGAGTGCTGATCATTGTAGCACAACGTGTGTGCGTGTGTGCGTGTGTGCGCGTGAGTGTGTGTGTGTCATACTCACACTGCTCTTCTTTAGTGTAGTAATACTCTTTATCGATGTGAATTTGATCCTCTGCGGTGTGAAACAGAAGCTCGAATGAATTCATCACCTCAATGTTTCTTCCCTCCTGCTTTCCGATCAGAGCGCCGACAACTACAAACACACACGAACGACAACTCAACGTTACATAATGACAACAAACCAGACTCAGGTCTCATCATCTGTGAACAGTTTTTACCTTTGAGGATGAGGATTAGACTATGAAGCTCAGCAAACACACACACACACACACACACACACACACACACACACACTTACCCTGAATGGCTCGTCCCTCCTGCGAGCGGATCCGGATCCAGTGATCGGAGATGTTCAGGATGACGAGCGGATGCAACGCCACAGACACACTGCCTGTTACACCAGACGCCATCACACTGGGGCTCGCTGCACACACACACACACACACACACACACACACACACACACGACATGACGACAATGATTTAAAACCATCAATAATTTTTGCCTATTACTATATGATGGTTCTGAGAAACTTTCTGATGATTAAAAAACAGGTTCCAGTTTATATTAAATGTTTTTAACTGCTATAAACTAAGATTTAAACTAATACTTTGATACAATGCACTTACGGTGTACATGCATGATTTTATATTGTGATTATATTTTTTAAAAATACCTGCAGCTGTAGTTAATTCCTGTAATTACATCTATAATTATACCGTTGACCTTCCCCTAACCCAAGAGTTTTGCAATACAACATCAACATAATAAGTACATTGTACTAACAATTAAATAATTTTTGATGTATGTACATAATAAAGCGTGGCCCAAACGCACTTTCAGCCACATAAACATTCTGAAATATCTACAACTTTCTCTTTGTGTCCATTTCATTCACTATATGTAAGTATGACAGATTAATTTATACTGACTGAAATTAAGTCATTCAGATCTTTCATTTGACACGTTTTAATGACTCTAATACTGAAGAATTTCATTTATATCTTCAGATCATTTTGGTCAATAAATACTCCTGAGAACGAGCGTTCAGCCGTTTGTTATGAAGTTTAAATGACAGTGTCAAAACCCAACAGACACGGCCAATCACAGGAGAGATTCCGCCCAGGAGGCGGGAGTTATGACGGTTCCTGTCCAATCAGAAACAAGCCCGAGCCTGCGTCATCAGTCAGTAACAGCACGAACCTCACAGGCCGTTCTTGGAGATCTGAGATTTCAGTAAAGCTATCGTGTGTGTTGGTTAATGTTCGTGAAGTGAGTCTGTCAATAATGAAGCGCGTTGAATGACGCTCGCGAGTGAATTTCTCACCTGTCGCGTCCACCTCCATCCCGCCGCCGTTACTCGCCGCCATTTTGGCTGTCTGACCTCCGCGCATGCGCAATCACGCTTCTTCTTGTTTGCTGGCTTTCAACAAACCATGTTTGGCGCATTACTGCCACCAACAGCTGGAGCGCACAACGGCTTTAACATGCATTATAAAATAAATATAAAACATTGGCGGATTATTCATTTTAGATACCAACATAAAATTTAAAACACAACTTTTTGGCTTTGATTATATTAATTACACTCACGGTCACACACACACACACACACACACACACTCTTTCACACACTCTCTCTAACCCTTCACAGCAGAACAAGAAAACAAGACTGTTCACTGCTATCCTCAGCAACTACTTTATTTCTGCAATTAAAAACAGCCTTACGGAGACATTATTTGCAATCTTTTATTGTTGTTAAATTACAGCATAAATAGTTTTTCTCTCAAACACAGCATGTTCGACTGCATAAAACACAGAAACCATAACTACATCATCTTCCTGAATCTGTTCCCGGATCTGTGGAATCTCCCTCTTCCTGAATCTGTTCCCGGATCTGTGGAATCTCCCTCTTCCTGAATCTGCCGAGACGCTCCTCAGGAATCAGTGACGTTCCCAGAACTGCTGGTGTTTGTGTGATCATACATATTAAACTCACAGACATAAAAATCATCATTAAAGGCTGGAACAAAAGCAGATTTGAATGTCTGGCATTTATCCTTTATAAAAGTTCAGATATTTGGGAGATTTCCATCAGTCTCTGCTTCTCTTCATAGTCTGGTCTTGTATTTACAACATTCCCAGTTGTCTACACGCATCAGTTTGATCAGAAAACATGTCAGCAAGGAGAAACGTCAAACTCCAGGCTTTCTTGTGTGTGAAGTCCTGTCATGACACACATTAAACACGCAAATCATGTGCATTTACCTTTCTGTGAGTGTGTGTGAGTGTGTTTGAGTGCGTGTGATAGTGTGTGTGAGTGTGAGAGAGTGTGTGTGTGTGAGTGTGAGTGTGAGTGTGTTTGAGGGTGTGTGATAGTGTGTGTGTGAGTGTGAGAGAGTGTGTGTGTGTGAGTGTGAGAGTGAGTGTGTGTGCGTGTGTTTGAGTGCGTGTGATAGTGTGTGTGTGTGAGTGTGTATATGTGTGAGTGTAAGTGTGATAGTGTGTGTGTGTGTGAGAGTGCGTGTATGTGTGTGTGAGTGTATGTGTGTGTGTGTGAGTGAGTGTGTGTGTGTGTGTGAGTGAGTGTGTGAGTGAGTGTGTGAGTGAGTGTGTGAGAGTGTGTTTGTTCTGCATCATCCTGCTGGTCTTCTGACGCTCATCACAGATCCAGCAGAACTCCTTCAGAAACTCTTCACACTAATGACCTGCACAGAACACACACACACACACAGACACACACACACACAGAACACACACACACGCTGTATTGGGTGATGAGGGTCAGTGGTTATGGAAACACACCAAACCATTTCAACAATGTCACTTCAAATAATACAAAACATATTTTATAAATGGAGAACCTGCAGCGGTAAATGGAGAACCCGGAGCGGTAAATGGAGAACCCGGAACGGTAAATGGAGAACCCGGAACGGTAAATGGAAAACCCGGAGCGGTAAATGGAGAACCCGGAACGGTAAATGGAGAACCTGGATCTGGAGCTGGACCAGTAAATGGAGAACCCAGAGCGGAGCTGGAGCGGTAAATGGAGAACCCGGAGCGGTAAATGGAGAACCCGGAACGGTAAATGGAAAACCCGGAGCGGTAAATGGAGAACCCGGAACGGTAAATGGAGAACCTGGATCTGGAGCTGGACCAGTAAATGGAGAATCCGGAGCAGTAAATGGAGAACCTGGATCTGGAGCGATAAATGGAAAACCCGGAGTGGAGCTGGAGTGGTAAATGGAGAACCCGGAGCAGTAAATGGAGAACCTGGATCTGGAGCGATAAATGGAAAACCCGGAGCGGAGCTGGAGTGGTAAATGGAGAACCCGGAGCGGAGCATTAAATGGAGTACCTGGAGCGGTAAATGGAGTACCTGGAGCGGTAAATGGAGAACCTGGCTCTGGAGCGATAAATGGAAAACCCGGAGCGGAGCTGGAGTGGTAAATGGAGAACCCGGAGCGGAGCGTTAAATGGAGTACCTGGAGCGGTAAATGGAGAACCTGGATCTGGCTCTGGACCAGTAAATGGAGAACCCGGAACGGTAAATGGAGAACCCGGATCTGGAGCGGTAAATGGAAAACCCGGCGCGGAGCTGGAGTGGTAAATGGAGAACCCGGAGCGGAGCGTTAAATGGAGTACCTGGAGCGGTAAATGGAGAACCTGGATCTGGAGCTGGACCGGTAAATGGAGAACCCGGAGCAGTAAATGGAGAACCTGGATCTGGAGCGATAAATGGAAAACCCGGAGCGGAGCTGGAGTGGTAAATGGAGAACCCGGAGCGGAGCATTAAATGGAGTACCTGGAGCGGTAAATGGAGTACCTGGAGCGGTAAATGGAGAACCTGGCTCTGGAGCGATAAATGGAAAACCCGGAGCGGAGCTGGAGTGGTAAATGGAGAACCCGGAGCGGAGCGTTAAATGGAGTACCTGGAGCGGTAAATGGAGAACCTGGATCTGGCTCTGGACCAGTAAATGGAGAACCCGGAACGGTAAATGGAGAACCCGGATCTGGAGCGGTAAATGGAAAACCCGGAGCGGAGCTGGAGTGGTAAATGGAGAACCCGGAGCGGAGCGTTAAATAGAGTACCTGGAGCGGTAAATGGAGAACCTGGATCTGGAGCTGGACCGGTAAATGGAGAACCCGGAACGGTAAATGGAGAACCCGGATCTGGAGCGGTAAATGGAAAACCCGGAGCGGAGCTGGAGTGGTAAATGGAGAACCCGGAGCGGAGCGTTAAATGGAGTACCTGGAGCGGTAAATGGAGAACCTGGCTCTGGAGCGATAAATGGAAAACCCGGAGCGGAGCTGGAGTGGTAAATGGAGAACCCGGAGCGGAGCGTTAAATGGAGTACCTGGAGCGGTAAATGGAGAACCTGGATCTGGCTCTGGACCAGTAAATGGAGAACCCGGAACGGTAAATGGAGAACCTGGATCTGGAGCGGTAAATGGAGAACCCGGAGCGGAGCTGGAGCGGTAAATGGAAAACCCGGAGTGGAGCTGGAGTGGTAAATGGAGAACCCGGAGCGGAGCGTTAAATAGAGTACCTGGAGCGGTAAATGGAGAACCTGGATCTGGAGCTGGACCGGTAAATGGAGAACCCGGAGCAGTAAATGGAGAACCTGGATCTGGAGCGGTAAATGGAGAACCCGGAGCGGAGCTGGAGTGGTAAATGGAGAACCCGGAGCGGAGCGTTAAATAGAGTACCTGGAGCGGTAAATGGAGAACCTGGATCTGGAGCTGGACCGGTAAATGGAGAACCCGGAACAGTAAATGGAGAACCTGGATCTGGAGCGGTAAATGGAGAACCCGGAGCGGAGCTGGAGCGGTAAATGGAGAACCCGGAACGGAGCTGGAGCGGTAAATGGAGAACCCAGAGCGGTAAATGGAGAACCTGGATCTGGAGCGGTAAATGGAGAACCCGGAGCGGAGCTGGAGCGTTAAATGGAGAACCCGGAGCGGAGCGTTAAATGGAGAACCCGGAGCGGTAAATGGAGAACCTGGATCTGGAGCGGTAAATGGAGAACCCGGAACGGAGCTGGAGCGGTAAATGGAGAACCCGGAGCGGTAAATGGAGAACCTGGATCTGGAGCGGTAAATGGAGAACCCGGAGCGGAGCTGGAGCGGTAAATGGAGAACCCAGAGCGGAGCGTTAAATGGAGTACCCGGAGCGGTAAATGGAAAACCCGGGGCAGAGCTGGAGCGGTAAATGGAGAAACCGGAGCGGAGCGTTAAATAGAGTACCTGGAGCGGTAAATGGAGAACCTGGATCTGGAGCTGGACCGGTAAATGGAGAACCCGGAGCAGTAAATGGAGAACCTGGATCTGGAGCGGTAAATGGAGAACCCGGAGCGGAGCTGGAGTGGTAAATGGAGAACCCGGAGCGGAGCGTTAAATAGAGTACCTGGAGCGGTAAATGGAGAACCTGGATCTGGACCGGTAAATGGAGGACCCGGAACGGTAAATGGAGAACCTGGATCTGGAGCGGTAAATGGAGGACCCGGAGCAGAGCTGGAGCGGTAAATGGGGAACCCGGAGCGGAGCGTTAAATGGAGAACCCGGAGCGGTAAATGGAGAACCTGGATCTGGAGCGATAAATGGAGAACCCGGAGCGGAGTGATTATTAAATGCTTGGAACGCAGAGGGGGAATTGTTGCCGCTCCACTCCGCTCTCATACTCTGACTTCACACTACACACTTAACACTACACACTTTACACACATAGAGATGCTCTGATGACACAAATACACAATTTTGGTCACGTCAACAAAGACCGAACGTATTTCTGACCTGTAAAATCGTCCTCGTTCCTGAGAGACACTCGTGCTAGAGACGCCAGTCGACGCATGAACACCTCTTCCTCATCCTGCACACACACACACACACACACACACACACACACACACACACACACACACACACACACACACACAGATGAGCTGACACACACACACACACACACACACACACACACACACACACACACACACACACACACACACACACACACAGATGAGCTGACAGACACACAGATGAGGTGAGACACACACACACACACACACACACACACACAGATGAGCTGACACACACACACACACACACACACACACACACACACACAAGCTGACAGACACACACACACACACACACAAGCTGACAGACACACACACACACATACTCTGAGGTGTCTGTAAGTGTGTGTTTGCTCTGGACTGTGAAGATCTTTCTGAAACTCTGTCAGACACGTCCTCTTCAGCTCAACAACCCTAAACACACACACACACAACAGAGGGCAGGCGTTATTATTCATTTGTTTATAATTATGCATTTACTGTGTGTGTGTGAGTGTGAGTATGTGTGTGTGTGTGTGTGTGTGAGACTGTACCTGTGATGTAATTCAGTAGATGTGGGTTTTCTGGCCCAGTTGAGGAGTTGTGTCTGTAGAGCTCTAGTGCAATCCGTCCTCTCTCTGTGTGTGTCTGCATCCTCTAAACACACACACACACACACACACACACACACACACACACACACACACACACACACACACACACACACACACACACACACACACACACACACACACACACACACACACACACACACACACACACACACACACACACACACACACACACACACACACACACACACACACACACACACACACACACACACACACACACACACACACACACACACACACACACACACACACACACACACACACACACACACACACACACACACACACACACACACACACACACACACACACACACACACACACACACACACACACACACACACACACACACACACACACACACACACACACACACACACACACACACACACACACACACACACACACACACACAGTGAGGGATTTTATCATCCTAAATGTGATTTTAGTAAATATAATTTTCAGTAAATCATTAATATTAAATTAATTTCCTTGATGTAATTATTACAAAGCAGGTGAAATGTTGCTCATTTGCACAAATAATATGAATGCATTTTGTGATTTATCCTCTTTATCTTTAGATTTTGACAAATAATGTTGAACCCTTGTGCATCCTCATGGACACTTCTTTTTATAATATATTTTATTGATTTTACACAAACAACAAACCAACAAGCCCAGCTATTATCAACATACAAAACGGGGAAATTATTCACACACACAAATTGCACATCACATGTTACATCACATAACCTACATTATTGTTTACAAAAAAACACATACCCCAAAAAAAAAGAAGGAAATTTCAAAAGAATTTATGACTTATTGGTGAAGACAAAATGTGGTCTCCCATCCTGCAGCAAACCAGCAAGATCACCAGGAATGTAATCAAGAAAAGGTTGCCAAATATTATAAAACAAGTTGGTATTGCCCCTTAATGTGGCACTGAGGCGTTCCAGAGGAAAAACCTTAAATATTTCTCAGTACCACTGTGTGACCGAGGGAGGTTTTTCCTCAATCCACGGGAGCAGAGCACTACGCCTTGCTAGAAGCAAGAGTTTACCCATTAACAACAGTTGCCCTGCAGATAGAGAGAGCGGCTCTAGATGTAGATTCAGAAGGAACAAGACTGGTTCTGATTTAACTGTTTTGTGAAAAATTTAACTTAGCTCCTGAGAAATATTCCTACAATACCTGAGTATTAAGGGACATTGCCAAATACAATGATAGTAGGTCCCTACTTCTTTCTTACCCTTCCTACAGAGGGGAGAGACTTGGGGTTAATCTTGTTTAGAAAATGAGGAGTGCGCTGCAATCTATACAAGATCCTGCACTGTCTATTACACGTAAACAGTTTCTTAACAGATTTAAATGCATCTGACCAGATATCAGTATCAAGATCAACCTCCAAATCCTTTTCCCATGACTCCCTGCTTTTGTTAACACTGGCACAATTAAGAGAGTACAGTTTTTCATAAAAGAGTGAAATAAATTTTCTGTTATTGGAAGCAATTGAATTAAAAGTAAGGAGGAGGCCATCAAATGGACTCTCTATTGACTGGTAGGGGTGTAAGAAAAAATCGATACACTTGAGTATCGCGATATTTTATTTTGCAATACTGTATCGATTTTCAAAAACGCAATATCGATTTTTTTTTTTTTTTTTTTTTACGTCCAAAAATATTCATGGTAAGACCGTAAGACAGTGGTTCACGTTTATGTTGTTTAAATCCCTACCACTAGATAGCTATGCTGACACGCACCACTAGTGTCCTCGCCTATAACGGTGCGTGTCCACTGGACATTTTAGGATTGACAGCGGACCGGAGAAAGCTTTGAGAGCGACCGAGAGCGTCAAAAAGTTGGGCAGTTCCTTTATACAAATATCAAGCGAAAAACGCAGTCGGCAGCCAATTGCTGTGAGGTTCGGGATGTGATGTCTACCTTGAGAGTTTAAACATGCAAATTGTGCCGGAGTTTATGCTGGATTTAGTGCGGTAATCATTTTGTTTACAAATTAGACGTTGTGCAGTTGTTATATAGCCTATAGGCTATGTTAAATATTTCATTTTGGATGTGTTTATTGTGATTATATTGGCTGGTTTTATAAAAGTTTATACAACTGAAAGGATATCTTTGCTTGGTGCATTTGGGAACAAAGCTTGTCTATTTCTAAATGTAATCGCGTGCATCGTTCACATCAAACGCGAAGAGCATCTGGCGCGAGTGATTTCAATGTTAAGTCAATGCACGCGTTTACGCGCGTCTGGGGGTCCTGCGGCACGAGGCGTTTAGTGCGGCGCGGTTCGCCTCATTCGCGCGTCCAGTTCTTTTAAAATCTTTTATCACAGAAAACTTGATTTCAATATACGACACATTTATTTTGTTCACTTTCATCCACTTTCATTCATTTTCGTCCAGTTCACGTTGTTGTTTTGTATTGTGACAGGGGCTATGTACCTATTTTCTTTTATTATGGCCTACTTGAGCATATAAACATTTGCTCACTAAGAACCTGTAAACCACAAGCCCAAACTGGCAGTTTGATTTTCTGTGTACTGAATTGCTTACCTAAAGAAAACTTCTTTGACTTTTATGCACATCATGTCTTTTTTTATATATATTTTTAATATATTTTACTTTAAAAAAATCCCAATATATCGCCTTATGCACAGTATCGAAATATATTGCAATATATTGAATCGTGACCCATGTATCGTGATACGTATCGTATCGCCAGATTCTTGCCAATACACAGCCCTATTGACTGGTCTGTTGAAAGTACCAGATTGGACTGTACAAAATGTCTAACCTGAAGAAAACCAAAAAAGTGGCTGTGTGGTATTTGGTATTTATTCTGAAGTTGTGAAAATGATATAAAATTACTGTTTTCAAATAAATTACACACACTTAGCCCCTTTGAGTACCAAAAATTGAAAATACTTTTCCCCACACCAGGAGGAAAAGCTTTATTTTGGGTTATAGGTTGTAATGCTAATGAAAAGCCTCTCTGACCAACATGTTTAGTGATATCACGCCAAGTCTTTAGAGTGTTAAGCATGATGGGATTATTTTTAACCTCTTCCATGATTTCACCTTTGTCAAATGAAATAAGACTGATGGGGGAGAGGCATCCGCCAGGGTTAGGGTTAGGGTTAGGGTTCTAACCCTGGTGGAGAAAATGATTGAGCCAGCCTGATATTATGCGTGCATGACAGGCCCAGTTATAATAAAAAAAATTGGGAAGGGCTTGAGCCCCTCTGTTAACGGGTAATTGTAAAGTCTTCATCTTTAATCTAGGTCTCTTTCCGTGCCATATGAAATTTGAGAGAGCTCTTTCTATACCTAAAAATGCCCTTCTAGTGATCCTAAGTGGTAGCATTTGCATTGGATATAATATTCTGGGAAGCACGTTCATCTTTATCAGGCTGATCCTGCCCATCCATGACAGAGGGAGATCGAACCATCTTTTAAGATCACATTTAACTGCTGTCAAAATTGGCTTAAAATTCAATTTATACAATTCTCCAACCTCGAAAGCCAGCACTCGACCATCTAAATGGGAAATTGGCAAGGGTTGCACGGTCTCCAAAGTCACCCAGTGGCAGGGCCTCTGACTGGTCATAGTTAATTTTGTACCCTGAAATTTGACCAAATTGACATATAATTGCTACCAAAACAGGTATAGAATTCTCTGGTTTGGTGATAAACAGTATATGTCATCAGCATAAAGCGATATTTTGTATTCAATGTCTCCTAAAGTTACACCGGACAGTCCATTGTGATTCCTAATAGTCTCAGCAAGTGGTTCGAGAGCAAGTGCAAATAAAATAACTATGACCAGTCAGAGGCCCTGCCACTGGGTGACTTTGGAGACCGTGCAACCCTTGTCAATTTTCCATTTAGATGGTCGAGTGCTGGCTTTCGAGGTTGAAGAATTCGTCCTTCGGATGAGACGTTAAACCGAGGTCCTGACTCTCTGTGGTCATTAAAAATCCCAGGATGTCCTTTGAAAAAGAGTAGGGGTGTAACCCCGGCATCCTGGCCAAATTTGCCCCTTGGCCTCTGTCCATCATGGCCTCCTAATCATCCCCATATACTGATTGGCTTCATCACTGTCTCCTCTTCACCAGTAAGCTGGTGTGTGGTGGGCGTTCTGGCGCAATATGGCTGCCGTCGCATCATCCAAGTGGATGCTGCACATTGGTGGTGGTTGAGGAGATTCCCTCATCTATGTAAAGCGCTTTGAGGTCTCAGAAAAAGCGCTATATAAATGTAACGAATTATTATTATTATTATTAATATTATTATTAAAAGCGGTGAGAGGGGACAACCCTGACGTGTACCTCTACTCAAGGGAAAATATCAGACACCGGACCCTTTACTATGACCCGGGCAGCAGGAGACCTGTATAGAAGCTTAACCCACTGAATAAAATCCGAGCCCAGCCCAAATTGATCAAGAACATCGAAAAGGTACTCCCACTCCACCCGGTCAAGCGCTTTTTCAGCGTCTAATGAGACCGCCAGGGCCCTCTTCTTTGTACTATGTGAAAACTGTATTATGTTTAGGAGCCTTCGAACATTAGAGACAGAATATCTATTTTTGACAAATCCAGTCTGGTCTGGTCTAACTAGGACAGGTAGCATCTCCTCTAGTCTTCTAGCCAGGAGTTTTGATAATATTTTGCAATCAACACCAAGCAAACGTATTGGTCTATAAGACCTGCAACAATCAGAAGGCTTATCTTTTTTTAAAATCAGAGAGATGTGGGCCAGATTTAAAGTTGGTGGAAGCGTTCCTCTTTCATGTTAGTTAGGGGTCCAACCACTAGCTTGATCATCTTTTTATCAAATTCAGGCCCGAATCCATCCGGACCCGGGGCTTTCCCACTCTGTAGTGATTTAATGGTCTCTGTAACTTCTTGTGTTGTAATTGGTCTACATAAGTCATTTCTACAATCTTCAGTTAAGGTGGGAAGATGTATTCCATCAAAAAATCTTTTTCTCTGCTCTGCTCTTAGGTGTTTTGGCATTCGGAGGAATATAGTTCTTGATAAAAATCCTTCAAAATTTTGCACATGGTTTTGGTTTCGAAATGCTCTGTGCCTTTACTATCCCTAAGCGATGGTATAACATGAGGCCCTGTCTGGCCCTCGGCTAGTCGAGCCAGGAGCCTCCCAGGTTTATTGCCAGATTCGAATAATCTATGCTTAGCAAAAAAGATGGCCGATTCTGCTTTTTGAGACAAAAGTTGGTCTAGGGCAGAGCGGGCTGCTTCTAATTTATCTAAAAGTATAGATAATGAGGCGGTGGTCTTGAGGTCCCTATCCAGAGCTATAATTTGTTGCTCGAGTTCTATTTGTTTTGCCAGTGTACTTTTCCTCTTTGCAGCCGTATAGGAAATGATGGCTCCCCTCAGGAAGGCCTTGCCTGTTTCCCACAGAGTAGACGCAGAGATCTCAGGTGAATCATTTGTTGAAATGAAAAGGTCCCATTGTGATTCCAAATATGTTAAAAATGCGGGGTCACTTAGAAGAGAAGGATTTAAACGCCAGTGTCTAGATAGGGGGTTATGGTAAGGTGGCATGAGATCTATAGAGACCGATGAATGGTCTGAGAGACGGCACATGGATTAATAGAGCAGGCTGTAGTCTTGTCTAGGGTTAACCTCGAGACAAAAAAATAACCAATTCTCGAAAAAGAATGATGAGGGCGAGAGAAAAATGTGAAGTCTTTATCTTGTGGGTTAATTACCCTCCATGCATCAAATAAAACCAGATCTGAACAGAGCCCCTTTGTAGCTTGGGCCATTTTGGTGGGGGGGTAGAGTTTTAGGTGGGCTGTGGTCCATTTCAGGGGCCAAAACGCAGTTAAAATCCCCTCCAAGTATGACATATGGAGGGCAAATTGAGGAGATGTCAGCCAATAATTTAGAATAAAACGAGCTGTCAAATGTATTGGGGGCATAGACGCTTCCTTTGAGAACACGTTCTCCATACAGACACCCAGTAACAGCAACGTACCGTCCTTCAGTATCTTGTATGACTTTATCAAGTGTAAATGTAAGATTTTTATGGATAAGTATTGCTACTCCCCTACTCTTTGAGTTAAATGAAGAATAGTAAGTTTGGCCGACCCAGTCCCGCTTTAATTTCAAGTGTTCCAGGTCAGTGAGGCGGGTCTCTGTAATAGTGCCACTTGTACCTTATCTTTTTTGAGCATGGAGAGAATTTTCCGCTGCTTCACCACATGATTGACACCTTTGACATTCAGTGTAATCATTTTTGTGTTACTCATGATGTGAACTACTTATCGGGTAGCAAGTGAGAGTGGTCCATTTAGGGTAGATAAAACATAATACATATAAAAAAAAAAAATAAAAAAAAACCTTGCAGTTCACACTTATTGGGCAGATAAACTGCTGGGATAAACATGCCCATCTCCAACAGATGGGAGAACGTCAGAACTCTGAGAAAACCAAGAAAACAAACACAAACAGCTTCCCAATGGGTGGTGTTGTAGGAGCACGCGCTGCTGAAGGGAGTAATCGCTTCTGGAAAACAAAACAGTTTCCATATCTCACTCCCACACCCACAACATAAAGTTAACAAGCACATTATTATTCTGATCAGCCAGATCTGCAGAAAGCTCCTGTAGCCACAGTATCAGTAACAGCTAATCCCTCATATCTAGAGGAAGAAACACAGTTGAGCCAACTCGACTCCGAACCCATTTCAATTCTCATGCAAACTGTTTTAGTTTGCTGTAATAATAGTTTTAGAATATATAGTCTTCTGTATATATATAATAAAACTTACTCAGTCCTTAGTGAACCGGCAGATGAGAATCACAGAGTCATCTTCTGACTCTATTCCAGCGTATTGAGAAAGTTTTCTGCAGCTGTCCGTGTTTCAGACTTGTGCTCCGCTGAGGTTCACGGTGAGCGTAGCCGGGAAGCGCACGCTGAAACGGATACCTTTGTCAATGAGGGCTTGACATACGCCGTTGAAGGCGCGGCGTCTCTCTCGGACCGCAGTAGACCGGTCCTGGTGAATAAGGATCTTCTTGCCTTCGTACTCCAGGTTCGGCTTCGCCCTCAGCGCTGCCATTATCCTGGGTTTGTCTGTGGAGTTGTGAAGCTTAATAATCACCGGACGAGGACGCGCTCCCCGTGGACCCGAGCTGCGGTGTGCCCGGTCGATCTTGATTCGGCTTTCAGTACCGGGGCTACCCTCTAAGCCGAGTACGGTCGGGAGCCAAGATTCAAAGAACTGTATAGGACGTTTCCCCTCCGTGCCCTCTTCCAGATCGAGGATACGGATATTGTCCCGCCTGCTCCGGTTCTCCACATCATCCATGCTCTCTGCCATTATCTTAATTTTCCTCTCCGCTTCGGCGACTCTCGGCTCCAGCCCGGCCACTGTGTCTTCCACACCCGAAACTCGCTGCTCCGCCGCGGTGATGCGTTTGGACTGGCTCTCTAAAGTTGAGGAGATTTTTTCTAGAGTTTCTGAGAATTTAGAGAGCTTTTCGTCCATGGCGTTAGTAAAACTTTGGGTTACCTCGCGGATCAGAGTCGTGGTGTCCACAATAGGCGGAGGCCCATCGTCTTGTAATGGAGAGTCGCTAGCTAAGCTAGCGTTAGCAGCTGAAGTATAGCTAAGCT
>CM043367.1:41742167-41757167 GCA_023718395.1 Leucaspius delineatus | reverse complement strand
CACTGTATCAACCCTCCCATTTAGTGTTCCTTTATTAAAAACTTTTACAAAGCATTTATACATCACTTTCCCTCCGACTTCATTCAGATCTAAATCTTGCAGTCCGTTGAGATCCAACAAAGGACCTGACATTTCTTTTAAGTCTGGTGTAATCCCAAGTTTTGGAAAAGGGTCTCTTATGTCCAGAGTCACTGTTCCATTCTTAAAATCCTTTATTAAAGTCAATTCCTCCTTTGTCAGTCTTGTTTTCCCCATATCCATTATGGTTAGCATGTGGCGCATTGACCTCTGACCCAACAGAGTAGCTACTGCATTTAGATCACTCATCTCAGGTCCAGCCACGTTAACTATGTGCCTCAATGCCACAGTTTTAGAAGCACACAGTATCTGGGTAAGTCCCAGAACATTCTCACCCGCAATATCCATGCGAGCTCCTCTGATTAGAGGTTCTTCAAGTAACCAGAACAAAGAATTGGTCTCCTCCAGTCTGCAAACATTTAAAAGTCCCCATACTTTGAAAAGTTCACAATAAAATCGAGGCACTCCAGCAAAACGTAGTTGCTTAGCATCCATTAGAAACAGCGCAGCATCCTGTCCAAGTCCGTCTACTGTGTGCAAAATCGTTTTTGCCATCTTCCTCCACACAAGCTCAACAGGGCCAGTCAGAAATTTCGGAATAAACTGCAGACGAAAAGTAGCATGTCTGCTCGGTAAGTGCACCAAGTCCTCCCTCTTCTTCCGGAAGAAAGAGCACACTTTGGGGAACCCAGTGTAAACAATCCCAAAAAAATTCACTAGGATTACCTGTAATCGGGACAGTAGTCCAACAGGTGGATCCACACAAGATAACCTATGCCACAATGTAGAGGCAACCAAGTTGTTGATTATTAAAACTCTCCCTCTAAATGACAATTGTGAGTGAATCCATTTCCATTTTTTCAATTTTCCTTCTATTTTTTCAATCACCCCTTCCCAGTTCTTTTGTTGGGTGTTTAAATCCCCAAGATGTACTCCTAGATATTTTAACCCTTCTTTCTTCCAGCTCATCCCACCAGGTAGTTTTGGCATCCCTTCCTCCCATTTCCCAACAGCCAGTGCCTCACTCTTCTCCCAATTAATTTTTGCAGCTGAAATTATTCCAAAATCATTAACAACAGAAACCAGCTGATTAATGTCTTGTTGCCCATTTACCAAAACCATAACATCATCGGCATAAGCTGAAATTTGATGTTGTATATCATGATTCAATGTTAAACCTTTAATCCTATCTCTTAATTTATTCAGCATTGGTTCAATAGCTAAGGAGTAAAGCATACCAGACAGAGCACAACCTTGTCTGATTCCTCTACTAGCTTTAAACGGAGCACTCAAACCACCATTGACCTTCAGTAAACTCTCAGTGTCCTGGTACAACACTTTAATCATATCAACAAGAACAGAACTAAAACCAAAAGCTTCTAGGGTGTCCCATAAATACTGATGTTCAACTCTATCGAAAGCCTTCTCTTGGTCAATAGAGATAAACCCCAAATTTACCCCTAAAAGACTCGAAACACTTAAAATATCCCGTATGAGACAGACATTATCTGTGATTGACCTACCCGGCACACAATATGTCTGATCAAAATGAATGACCTGCCCCATCACTTTTCTCAGTCTATTAGCCAGAGTCTTAGAAAGGACTTTGAGATCAGAACAAAGCAAACTCACAGGTCTCCAGTTCTTAATCTCATTTACATTTACATTTATTCATTTAGCTGACGCTTTTTATCCAAAGCGACTTACAATTGCTATATATATATGTCAGAGGTCGCACGCCTCTGGAGCAACTAGGGGTTAAGTGTCTTGCTCAGGGACACATTGGTGTCTCACAGTGGATTCGAACCCAGGTCTCTCACACCAAAGGCATGTGTCTTATCCATTGCGCCACACCACCCCTGTAATCTCCTGCAAATCACCCTTTTTGGGTAGCAATGTGATCACTGCTCTCCTACAGCTCAGGGGCAAAGAGCCATCAGCCAAGCTTTCATTCAGGACAGCCAGCAGGTCCTCGCCCAGCACAGCCCAAAACTCTTTATAAAACTCAGCTGGGAGTCCATCCATCCCAGGAGCTTTTCCACTCTCCATGCCCTTGAGAGCGTTCAGAAGCTCCTCTTCCGAAAGAGGCCTCTCCAGCTCTGCCTTTGAGTCCTCCAAGACATTTGGCAGACCTTCATAGAAGCAAGCAGACAACTCCTCGTCCTTTCTATATTCACTACTATACAATTTTTCATAGAACTGTACAGCTCGTTTTCTAATTTCAGATGTCTTTGTCAATTCCTGCCCATTTTCAGAGCGTAAGGAGTGAATATAACGACTCTGACCGTTCTTTTTTTCAAGACTAAAGAAAAACTTAGATGGGGCATCCATTTGTGTTAAGTTTTGAAAGCGAGATCGGACCAAAGCCCCCTTTGCTTTAATGCCGAGCAAATCTGACAGAAGAGATGTCTTAGTTTTAAGTGTCTCGATATGTCTTCCCTCCCCAGTGATCTCTGCTAACCCTTGTGCCTCCATTATTTCAGATTCAAGTTTTTTCATTGATCTAGTGATGTCCCGAGAGACACTGAAAGTATACTGTTGACAAAGTACTTTCACTTCAACCTTTCCACAGTCCCACCACTGACGTAAATTTTCAAAGCATGGTTTTCTTAATTTAAAATCATTCCAAAAAGAAACAAAAACACCTCTAAAATTCACATCACTTAACAGGGAAGTGTTAAAATGCCAATATGCACTCTTTGGCTTCACATTTGTTATAAACACATTACATGTGACTAAACAATGATCAGAAAAACCAGTTGGTGTAATAAAACAACCTTTCACAACATTAAACTGATGCTTGAAACAATAAAACCTATCCAATCTGGCTAAAGAAATGAAATTCTCTCTATTATGCAACCACGTGTATTGTCTTACATTATTATTTAGATCCCTCCATAGATCACATAAACTATGAGTCTCAATCAGTTCATTTAAAGCACGACTTGAAGCAGCATGAGGTTCCATATGATTCCGATCTAGACTATAATTCCCTGTACAATTAAAGTCCCCGCCCAAAAACAGAAAATCATCAGAACTACAATTCTGTAGAATTGTATTTACATTTTTGAGAAAGAGTACTCTTTCATTACCATTTGTTGGTGCATAAACATTAATAAAAACAGCCTTGAATTTTTCAAACTGAGCCCTTAAAAATATTAGTCTGCCAGGTATCACATGTTTAACCTCACATGAGATAGGTGAGAAATTCTTAGCAAAAAGGACAGCCAGCCCTCCTCTAGTAGAACTCATGTGAGTAAGAAACACTTCACCCTCCCACTCTTTTTTCCAGTCAATTTCATTAATACAGTCACTGTGTGTTTCTTGGACAAATGTTACATCAATATTCTTTTGTTGGATAAGCTCAAACAGCATTGCTCTTTTATGTATATCTCGGGCTCCATTCAAATTAAGAGAGCTCACCCTCATCACACTCATTAAAATAAATAGTATGAGGGGACATAAACCAAACAAAACCATGGGAAAACAGCGATTATGTGGTTTCGAAGCCATCTTCAGTTTGTACTTCTAATTTCAGTTTGGAAACAAGTTTCTTTAATCTGTATATTTCTTGAACTGTAAACTGTTCCCCTCCTTCATTTCTCATTAGCATTGTCACTGAGTTAATAAACATTCTGCGGTCAGCAAAAAAATCCTCAAACTGGACATTTTTCACATTTTTCGTTCTTTGCAGAAATGATTTTATTTTGTCAAAGTTGTAATCACTGCGTCGACTTCGTCCTGTCCTACTGTCCACTACTTCACCATCAGAATCATCAATCACACTGCCTTCAGTATCAAGTTTATCAGACTCTGTTTTTGTTTGTCTGCTTATTTTTGCCATTTCCGTACTCTTATTAGTATTGGGTATTTTGAAAAGTGTTTCATCACAAGCAATGTCTGTCACCATCTCTTCCTCCTCCACAATACACTCAGCCACATTAACAACATCAGTAGACACTGTAACCAGTTTTTTCTCAACATTTTCTGTATTTCCCCCCGCAACAACATTAGACACTGTATCAGTTTCCTTCTCCCCACTTTCTGTATTTCGGCCCGCGGCATTACTGCCATCATCATCTTCTTCACTAACAGAATCCTCCGTCACCATCGCGCTACTGTTATCGCGCGCGGTACCTCCGCTCGGCCCCGGCTCTGGGTCTACCTCATCTGCTCTCTCAGGACACGCACGCCTAACGTGCCCTGTTCGCCCACAGCCAAAACACTTCATAGAATCAGATGATACAAACACAACGTAATCAAAGCCGTCAATTTTGAATTTAAACGACACATTCAGTTCATCCAAATCACTCTTTAGGATCATATGTAGTTGCCGTCTAAAACACACAACATGCTTAAGCAAAGGCGATTTACACCCTAATGGGATCCTTTTCATTTGTGAGACAACTTTTCCGTGCCTAGACAATTCATTAATCAATAGCTCATCTTTAATGAAAGGTGGTACATTCGATAATGTTATCTTTCTTGCAGGCTGAACCAGCGGTATTACTGGAGTAAAAGTGTCCTGAATTACTACTCCCGTCTGCACTACACTGTTTACGTTCTCAATGGTATCAAGGAAGATAACCACAGCACTGTTCATTCGAGAAGCAGATATTATGCTATTAAAACCAACAGCGTTACCCACAGCCAAACTACAATCCTCCACAGAGCAGTTCATCACAGGCGCGAGTTTTATCCCGTGCCTGCGTGAAAGCTGCTCAAACTTTGTTTGGCTTGGACCCGCCATTGCTAACCAGCAAAGCGCTGGTTAACAACGTTCCTCAAACCCCCTACTCCTTAAACTTTCTTTGTATTCTTTTCAAACAATTTTTAAACCAAAAACCCCAAAACAGGGACAGTGTAAAAAGAAAGAAAGAAAGAATAGACTCACTCGCACCGCCACACTCTCAGGCACACACGCTGACTCACTCACAGCATCCGCTCAGAGAGAGAGAGAGAGAGAGTGTGTTGGTGTATGTGTGTGAGTGTGTGTTTGTGTATGTGTGTGAGTGTGTGTTTGTGTATGTGTGTGAGTGTGTGTGAGTGTATGTGTCTGAGTGAGTGTGTGTGTATGTGTGTGAGTGTGTGTGAGTGTGTGTTTGTGTATGTGTGTGAGTGTGTGTGAGTGTATGTGTCTGAGTGAGTGTGTGTGTGTGTTAGTGTATGTGTGTGAGTGAGTGTGTGTTTGTGTATGTGTGAGTGTGTGTTTGTGTATGTGTGTGAGTGTGTGTTTGTGTATGTGTGTGAGTGAGTGTGTGTGAGAGACACCCTCTGATGTTCAGATGGATATGTGGTGTGTGCGTATGTGTGTGTGTGTGTGTGTGTGAGTTCACCTGTGTGTGTGTGTGTGTGTGTGTGAGAGAGAGAGAGTGTGTGTGTTGGTGTGTGTGAGTGTGAGTGTGTGTGTGTGTGTGTGTGTGTGTGTGTGTGAGTGAGAGTTCACGTGTGTGTGTGTGTGTGTGTGTGTGTGTGTGTGTGAGTTCACCTGTGTGTGTGTGTGTGTGTGTGTGTGTGAGAGAGAGAGAGTGTGTGTGTTGGTGTGTGTGAGTGTGAGTGTGTGTGTGTGTGTGTGTGTGTGTGAGTGAGAGTTCACGTGTGTGTGTGTGTGTGTGTGTGTGTGTGTGTGTGAGAGTTCACCTGTGTGTGTGTGTGTGTGTGTGTGTGTGTGTGTGTGCGCGTGCGTGTCAGAGTTCACCTGTGTGTGTGTGAGAGAGTTCACCTGTGTGTGTGTGTGTGTATATGTGTGTGAGAGAGTTCACCTGTGTGTGTGTGTGTGAGAGAGTTCACCTGTGTGTGTGTGTGTGTATATGTGTGTGAGAGAGTTCACCTGTGTGTGTGTGTGTGTGAGAGAGTTCACCTGTGTGTGTGTGTGTGTATGAGAGAGTTCACCTGTGTGTGTGTGTGTGTGTGTGTATGTGTGTGAGAGAGTTCACCTGTGTGTGTGTGTGTGTGTGTGTGTGTGTGTGTGTGTGTGTGTGTGTGAGGGTTCACCTGTGTGTGTGTGTGAGGGTTCACCTGTGTGTCGGGCGGTATGCTCAGCTTCATCTCCTCCATCAGTCGCTGCTGAAAGCCTCGCGCTGACAGAATCCTCTGGAACTCCAGGATCAGCAGAAGCTGCTCGTCTACCAGAGCGCTCCTGCAACCAGTCATGCGTCCATCAGTCAGGCCAGCCAATCAGTGGCTCAATCAGTGCATCACATGCTCACCTCATCTGCATATCTGAGTGCCTGGACACCATCGCCATGACGACGGCACGCTGCTGTTCCCCGAAGTGATGAAGACACGAGCGAGTCAAAGCGTCGTCCTCCATCCACGCCTGCAACCCAGTCAACACCATCAGGGTTAACCATCACTGCTGTATGGGTTAGGGTTAACCATCACTGCTGTATGGGTTAGGGTTAACCATCACTGCTGTATGGGTTAGGGTTAACCATCACTGCTGTATGGGTTAGGGTTAACCATCACTGCTGTATGGGTTAGGGTTAACCATCACTGCTGTATGGGTTAGGGTTAGCCATCACTGCTGTATGGGTTAGGGTTAACCATCACTGCTGTATGGGTTAGGGTTAGCCATCACTGCTGTATGGGTTAGGGTTAACCATCACTGCTGTATGGGTTAGGGTTAGCCATCACTGCTGTATGGGTTAGGGTTAGGGTTAACCATCACTGCTGTATGGGTTAAGGTTAACCATCACTGCTGTATGGGTTAGGGTTAACCATTACTGCTGTATGGGTTAGGGTTAACCATCACTGCTGTATGGGTTAGGGTTAACCATCACTGCTGTATGGGTTAATAAGTGCAGTTACTGATAATATTACACGTTTATTTTTCAAAAGTGTGACAGTAAAGCACAGAGCTTGAACTGAGATGTAGATAAAATTAACTTTTATTGACAACAGTAACATGCAAAAATGTACATAAATTCTACTCTTACTAAATATACCGACAGCTTCAGTGATTATAAAAGAACCTTTTCTTGCTTTCTGGGTAATTCAGTCACAATCTGAAGAAAAGTTTTTGTTTTTCATGAGACTTTGTGACTTCTTCTACTTTCCCCATTTCCTGTATTAGTGAGTGATAAGGCCATAACTGCTCCTCCGCCGCCATCTGCTGGTTATAGTGGTCATTTCATGTCTTTTTTAAATACAAGTTTGTTTGCCACGAAGTGTTAGTTTTCCTTCATTTTTAAACTTTTAGTTTTACAAATCATCACATTAAAAATAACATTAAAATTGGATCATATTTAGAGATTTGAAGGAAAAAGTGTGAAGCACTTTAAAAAGTCTTTGAATTTCTCTCCTAAAAGTTTGCATGAACCCTGAAATGAATAATGTAAACATATTAGACTCAGGGTTTCTGCAGGGTTTGGTCAGTCAAATTTAAGACTTTTTAAGACCTTTTTATGACCATTATGATTGAAATTTATGACCTACACGAATTACGAAAAATTCATTAAAATTCCTTTCAAATTTTTTTTTTATTTTTTTTATTGACTTTCATTGAAAGTAACAAGATGTATTATTTAAATGCCTAAAGACAGCTCCAACGCCTTCTTACCCAGTGTGCAATATGCTTGATACTGATTATTTGCAATGGGCTTGAGCCAACTACTAAACACACCATCTTTGAGCCATGGCTCGTTAAATGTACACTTTCCCATTGTGATAGACCGGGAGATTTCAGTTAGGGCTGGGCAATATGGCCAAAAACAATTATCACGATAATTGTTTTATATTAGTCAATATCGATAATTATCACGATAAATGTCAAATCTTTATTTCTTTCAAGTTTAAAGGCAGACTGTTGCTTCTAAGTGAAAGTTGTAGAAACCAGCGCGTTAATTGTGGTTTTAAACTAACTTTACTCTTTATTGTCAGAAAATATAATGACAAACACTTGCTAAAACAGGTGAACATTTCACAAATCTGAGGTAGGACATTCAAACATTTGTCGTTTGTACTTAACAAAATAAATATCTTTATTGGGAAAATAATTACTTAGTTTCTGCATGTGCTAATAGGGGTCAAGTCTTGAAACAGGTTTGTGTTGCCTAACTTTGATGGCACGCATCTTCAGGAAATGTATGAAAAACAGTAGCCTAAATACATTATTAAATACTGTAAATATTCCATTAGTCCATTATTCCATTAAAATTCAATATGTATATCCCACATGGTGCAGTTAATTTTACTAGGCTAACGTTACAGTACATCCATGGTAAATGATGGGAGATTGTAGACGGAAAAGCCTTCTGACTGTATCGTTGTGCAGAGTTTCTCCTGTTGGTCAGCGCTGTTTCATCTGCCTTTAAACTGGTTTAAATCACTGAGACAGTGTGTTCTTCGCTGAATTCAAGCACTTCTCACTGGATCTTGTGACTGAGACCGATCAGAGTAAACGCGTCTGCTCTATTGAGCTCGCGCTGCGCTGCCGTTTGGACTTGGAGCCGAGCGGGTAAATGGTCCGTGTGGCGCGCGGTTCAAATGAGCGTTCCGCTTTTGGCGCATTTAACCTGTGCATTTAACATTATGCCGCCAGCGCATTTTCAGGGGGAAAAGGCAATGGTAGAACCAACGAATGAACGAGCATATCAATTTAAGACGTGGCTAAATTAAATTTATGACCTTGTATGGAAAATCCGGACGTTTTTATGACTTTTTATGGCCTAAAATTCTTATTATTAAATTTAAGACGTTTTATGACTTTTTATGAGTCCGCGGAAACCCTGTAGACTATTTCTGTCTCAATACCATGGTTACAGTTAGTGTTACTGCATTACATTCGTGGTAAATGTTGGTGATTTGTGAACAGCCTAGGTGTTCGCTCATGGCACAGTGTTTCTCCTGGTTTCTACGTCAGCGCTGTTTTTGAACCCTTCCCACAAGCTAATTTTAGTCGCACCGGCAGGAAAAAGGTCGGAAATGTGACATTAGGTGGCAGTCTAGAGCCCTGATATCCCATAATACTCCACATGACTGCAGTGAGACCTGTGTGCTATAATCACATGACTGCAGTGAGACCTGTGTGCTATAATCACATGACTGCAGTGAGACCTGTCTGCTATAATCACATGACTGCAGTGAGACCTGTGTGCTATAATCACATGACTGCAGTGAGACCTGTGTGCTATAATCACATGACTGCAGTGAGACCTGTCTGCTATAATCACATGACTGCAGTGAGACCTGTGTGCTATAATCACATGACTGCAGTGAGACCTGTGTGCTATAATCACATGACTGCAGTGAGACCTGTGTGCTATAATCACATGACTGCAGTGAGACCTGTGTGCTATAATCACATGACTGCAGTGAGACCTGTCTGCTATAATCACATGACTGCAGTGAGACCTGTGTGCTATAATCACATGACTGCAGTGAGACCTGTCTGCGTCGCTGCAGCTGCTCTCGGAGCCTGCGCAGGTGTGTGTGGGCGTGGCCTTCCTCTCGCTGCATCCGTTTGGTCACGTTGAGCTTCATGCTCTTTAGCACTGATTGGCAGAGGTCTTTGGAGGGGGCGGAGCCTGCAGTGATGCTGCTCAGGACAAACTTCGCACACAAATCAGCCAAGCGTCCACGGCTCTGACCAAACAAGATCTGCGTGGATATAAACACACACACACACACACACACACACACACACCCCGATATACACATCATATGGGTTGTGTAATAATGCGGGTCAACATTACATCAAATAATAAGGGAATATCTGCGGTAGTATGTGGTAAACATGATAGTCCGTCATTGCAGCGACATGACGCTGACCTGTATAGCTGCAGAAATAAAGCTGATCAACTTGTTCTGTGTTTTTGTGCCTCTGTTTGTCATTTTTGTGTCACGGCGCTGAGGTTCTGAAAGGTTCTGAAAGGTTCTGTATGATCGAGGATTACTGACCGTCCAGCGTTCACACAGAGCCTCTGTGATTCTGCTGTCCTGCTGCAGCTCAAACTCTCTCCTCTGACGCCAGTGACTCGTCTGCAGCTCCACACACGCCTGCGCAGACAGACAGATGAGCAGACAGACAGATGAGCAGTGAGACAGATGAGCAGTGAGACAAACACCTGCGCAGACAGACAGATGAGCAGACAGACAGATGAGCAGACAGACAGATGAGCAGTGAGACAGATGAGCAGTGAGACAGATGAGCAGTGAGACAGATGAGCAGACAGACAGATGAGCAGTGAGACAGATGAGCAGTGAGACAAACACCTGCGCAGACAGACAGATGAGCAGACAGACAGATGAGCAGACAGACAGATGAGCAGTGAGACAGATGAGCAGTGAGACAAACACCTGCGCAGACAGACAGATGAGCAGACAGACAGATGAGCAGACAGACAGATGAGCAGTGAGACAGATGAGCAGTGAGACAAACACCTGCGCAGACAGACAGATGAGCAGACAGACAGATGAGCAGTGAGACAGATGAGCAGTGAGACAAACACCTGCGCAGACAGACAGATGAGCAGACAGACAGATGAGCAGACAGACAGATGAGCAGTGAGACAGATGAGCAGTGAGACAGATGAGCACTGAGACAGATGAGCAGACAGACAGATGAGCAGTGAGACAGATGAGCAGTGAGACAAACACCTGCGCAGACAGACAGATGAGCAGACAGACAGATGAGCAGACAGACAGATGAGCAGTGAGACAGATGAGCAGTGAGACAGATGAGCAGTGAGACAGATGAGCAGACAGACAGATGAGCAGTGAGACAGATGAGCAGACAGACAGATGAGCAGTGAGACAGATGAGCAGACAGACAGATGAGCAGTGAGACAGACAAACTCCTGCGCAGACAGGCAGATGAGCACTGAGACAGATGAGCAGTGAGACAGATGAGCAGACAGACAGATGAGCAGTGAGACAGACAAACTCCTGCGCAGACAGACAGATGAGCAGTGAGACAGATGAGCAGTGAGACAGATGAGCAGACAGACAGATGAGCAGTGAGACAGATGAGCAGTGAGACAGACAAACTCCTGCGCAGACAGATGAGCAGTGAGACAGATGAGCAGACAGACAGATGAGCAGTGAAAGACAGATGAGCAGACAGACAGATGAGCAGACAGACAGATGAGCAGACAGACAGATGAGCAGTGAGACAGACAAACTCCTGCGCAGACAGGCAGATGAGCACTGAGACAGATGAGCAGTGAGACAGATGAGCAGACAGACAGATGAGCAGTGAGACAGATGAGCAGACAGACAGATGAGCAGTGAGACAGATGAGCAGACAGACAGATGAGCAGTGAGACAGACAAACTCCTGCGCAGACAGACAGATGAGCAGACAGACAGATGAGCAGTGAGACAGATGAGCAGTGAGACAGATGAGCAGTGAGACAGATGAGCAGACAGACAGATGAGCAGTGAGACAGATGAGCAGACAGACAAATGAGCAGACAGACAGATGAGCAGACAGACAGATGAGCAGTGAGACAGATGAGCAGACAGACAGATGAGCAGTGAGACAGATGAGCAGACAGACAGATGAGCAGTGAGACAGATGAGCAGACAGACAGATGAGCAGTGAGACAGACGAGCAGACAGACAGATGAGCAGACAGACAGATGAGCAGTGAGACAGATGAGCAGTGAGACAGATGAGCAGACAGACAGATGAGCAGTGAGACAGATGAGCAGACTGACAGATGAGCAGTGAGACAGATGAGCAGACAGACAGATGAGCAGTGAGACAGACAAACTCCTGCGCAGACAGATGAGCAGTGAGACAGATGAGCAGTGAGACAGATGAGCAGACAGACAGATGAGCAGACAGGCAGATGAGCAGTGAAAGACAGATGAGCAGACAGACAGATGAGCAGACAGACAGATGAGCAGTGAGACAGACAAACTCCTGCGCAGACAGGCAGATGAGCACTGAAACAGATGAGCAGTGAGACAGATGAGCAGACAGACAGATGAGCAGTGAGACAGACAAACTCCTGCGCAGACAGACAGATGAGCAGTGAAAGACAGATGAGCAGACAGACAGATGAGCAGTGAGACAGATGAGCAGACAGACAGATGAGCAGTGAGACAGATGAGCAGACAGACAGATGAGCAGTGAAAGACAGATGAGCAGACAGACAGATGAGCAGTGAGACAGATGAGCAGACAGACAGATGAGCAGTGAAAGACAGATGAGCAGACAGACAGATGAGCAGTGAGACAGATGAGCAGACAGACAGATGAGCAGTGAGACAGATGAGCAGACAGACAGATGAGCAGTGAAAGACAGATGAGCAGACAGACAGATGAGCAGTGAGACAGACGAGCAGACAGACAGATGAGCAGTGAGACAGATGAGCAGTGAGACAGATGAGCAGTGAGAGACAAACACCTGCGCAGACAGACAGATGAGCAGTGAGACAGATGAGCAAAGAGACAGACAAACGCCTGAGCAGACAGAGAGATGAGCAGTGAGACAGATGAGCAGTGAGACAGATGAGCAGACAGACAGATGAGCAGTGAGACAGATGAGCAGTGAGACAGATGAGCAGACAGACAGATGAGCAGTGAGACAGACGAGCAGACAGACAGATGAGCAGTGAGACAGACAAACTCCTGCGCAGACAGATGAGCAGTGAGACAGACGAGCAGACAGACAGATGAGCAGTGAGACAGACAAACTCCTGCGCAGACAGATGAGCAGTGAGACAGATGAGCAGTGAGACAGATGAGCAGTGAGACAGATGAGCAGTGAGACAGATGAGCAGACAGACAGATGAGCAGTGAGACAGATGAGCAGACAGACAGATGAGCAGTGAGACAGATGAGCAGACAGACAGATGAGCAGTGAGACAGACAAACTCCTGCGCAGACAGATGAGCAGTGAGACAGATGAGCAGACAGACAGATGAGCAGTGAGACAAACTCCTGCGCAGACAGACAGATGAGCAGACAGACAGATGAGCAGTGAGACAGATGAGCAGACAGACAGATGAGCAGTGAGATAGATGAGCAGACAGACAGATGAGCAGTGAGACAGATGAGCAGTGAGACAGATGAGCAGTGAGACAGATGAGCAGACAGACAGATGAGCAGACAGACAGATGAGCAGTGAAAGACAGATGAGCAGACAGACAGATGAGCAGACAGACAGATGAGCAGTGAGACAGACAAACTCCTGCGCAGACAGGCAGATGAGCACTGAGACAGATGAGCAGTGAGACAGATGAGCAGACAGACAGATGAGCAGTGAGACAGATGAGCAGTGAGACAGATGAGCAGTGAGACAGATGAGCAGACAGACAGATGAGCAGTGAGACAGATGAGCAGTGAGACAGATGAGCAGACAGACAGATGAGCAGACAGACAGATGAGCAGTGAGACAGATGAGCAGTGAGACAGATGAGCAGACAGACAGATGAGCAGTGAGACAGATGAGCAGACAGACAGATGAGCAGTGAGACAGACGAGCAGACAGACAGATGAGCAGTGAGAAAGACAAACTCCTGCGCAGACAGATGAGCAGTGAGACAGATGAGCAGTGAGACAGATGAGCAGACTGACAGATGAGCAGACAGACAGATGAGCAGACAGACAGATGAGCAGTGAGACAGACAAACTCCTGCGCAGACAGATGAGCAGTGAGACAGATGAGCAGTGAGACAGATGAGCAGACAGACAGATGAGCAGACAGACAGATGAGCAGTGAGACAGATGAGCAGTGAGACAGATGAGCAGACAGACAGATGAGCAGTGAGACAGATGAGCAGACAGACAGATGAGCAGTGAGACAGACGAGCAGACAGACAGATGAGCAGTGAGAAAGACAAACTCCTGCGCAGACAGATGAGCAGTGAGACAGATGAGCAGTGAGACAGATGAGCAGACTGACAGATGAGCAGTGAGACAGATGAGCAGACAGACAGATGAGCAGTGAGACAGACAAACTCCTGCGCAGACAGATGAGCAGTGAGACAGATGAGCAGTGAGACAGATGAGCAGACAGACAGATGAGCAGTGAAAGACAGATGAGCAGACAGACAGATGAGCAGACAGACAGATGAGCAGTGAGACAGACAAACTCCTGCGCAGACAGGCAGATGAGCACTGAGACAGATGAGCAGTGAGACAGATGAGCAGACAGACAGATGAGCAGTGAGACAGACAAACTCCTGCGCAGACAGACAGATGAGCAGTGAGACAGATGAGCAGACAGACAGATGAGCAGTGAGACAGACAAACTCCTGCGCAGACAGACAGATGAGCAGTGAAAGACAGATGAGCAGACAACAGATGAGCAGACAGACAGATGAGCAGTGAAAGACAGATGAGCAGACAGACAGATGAGCAGTGAGACAGACGAGCAGACAGACAGATGAGCAGTGAGACAGATGAGCAGTGAGACAGATGAGCAGTGAGAGACAAACACCTGCGCAGACAGACAGATGAGCAGTGAGACAGATGAGCAAAGAGACAGACAAACGCCTGCGCAGACAGAGAGATGAGCAGTGAGACAGATGAGCAGTGAGACAGACAAACTCCTGCGCAGACAGACAGATGAGCAGTGAAAGACAGATGAGCAGACAGACAGATGAGCAGTGAGACAGATGAGCAGACAGACAGATGAGCAGTGAAAGACAGATGAGCAGACAGACAGATGAGCAGTGAGACAGATGAGCAGACAGACAGATGAGCAGTGAAAGACAGATGAGCAGACAGACAGATGAGCAGTGAGACAGATGAGCAGTGAGACAGACGAGCAGACAGACAGATGAGCAGTGAGACAGATGAGCAGACAGACAGATGAGCAGTGAGACAGACGAGCAGACAGACAGATGAGCAGACAGACAGATGAGCAGTGAGACAGATGAGCAGTGAGACAGATGAGCAGTGAGACAGACAAACTCCTGCGCAGACAGACAGACGAGCAGACAGACAGATGAGCAGACAGACAGATGAGC
>CM043367.1:41724667-41729667 GCA_023718395.1 Leucaspius delineatus | reverse complement strand
AGCGTCTGTTCCACACACTCGTCTCAGCGTCTGTTCCACACACTCGTCTCAGCGTCTGTTCCACACACACGTCTCAGCGTCTGTTCCACACACACTCGTCTCAGCGTCTGTTCCACACACACTCGTCTCAGCGTCTGTTCCACACACACTCGTCTCAGCGTCTGTTCCACACACTCGTCTCAGCGTCTGTTCCACACACTCGTCTCAGCGTCTGTTCCACACACACACACACGTCTCAGCGTCTGTTCCACACACTCGTCTCAGCGTCTGTTCCACACACACGTCTCAGCGTCTGTTCCACACACACACACACACACACACACGTCTCAGCGTCTGTTCCACACACACTCGTCTCAGCGTCTGTTCCACACACTCGTCTCAGCGTCTGTTCCACACACACACGTCTCAGCGTCTGTTCCACACACACTCGTCTCAGCGTCTGTTCCACACACTCGTCTCAGCGTCTGTTCCACACACACGTCTCAGCGTCTGTTCCACACACACACACACACACACACACACGTCTCAGCGTCTGTTCCACACACACTCGTCTCAGCGTCTGTTCCACACACTCGTCTCAGCGTCTGTTCCACACACACACACGTCTCAGCGTCTGTTCCACACACACACACACGTCTCAGCGTCTGTTCCACACACACTCGTCTCAGCGTCTGTTCCACACACACACACACGTCTCAGCGTCTGTTCCACACACACTCGTCTCAGCGTCTGTTCCACACACTCGTCTCAGCGTCTGTTCCACACACACGTCTCAGCGTCTGTTCCACACACACACACACACACACACACACGTCTCAGCGTCTGTTCCACACACACTCGTCTCAGCGTCTGTTCCACACACTCGTCTCAGCGTCTGTTCCACACACTCGTCTCAGCGTCTGTTCCACACACACACACACACACACACACACGTCTCAGCGTCTGTTCCACACACACTCGTCTCAGCGTCTGTTCCACACACACTCGTCTCAGCGTCTGTTCCACACACACTCGTCTCAGCGTCTGTTCCACACACACTCGTCTCAGCGTCTGTTCCACACACTCGTCTCAGCGTCTGTTCCACACACACGTCTCAGCGTCTGTTCCACACACACACACACACACACACACACGTCTCAGCGTCTGTTCCACACACACTCGTCTCAGCGTCTGTTCCACACACTCGTCTCAGCGTCTGTTCCACACACTCGTCTCAGCGTCTGTTCCACACACTCGTCTCAGCGTCTGTTCCACACACACACACTCGTCTCAGCGTCTGTTCCACACACTCGTCTCAGCGTCTGTTCCACACACACGTCTCAGCGTCTGTTCCACACACACACACACACACACACACACACGTCTCAGCGTCTGTTCCACACACACTCGTCTCAGCGTCTGTTCCACACACTCGTCTCAGCGTCTGTTCCACACACACACGTCTCAGCGTCTGTTCCACACACACTCGTCTCAGCGTCTGTTCCACACACTCGTCTCAGCGTCTGTTCCACACACACGTCTCAGCGTCTGTTCCACACACACACACACACACACACACACGTCTCAGCGTCTGTTCCACACACACTCGTCTCAGCGTCTGTTCCACACACTCGTCTCAGCGTCTGTTCCACACACACACACGTCTCAGCGTCTGTTCCACACACACACACACGTCTCAGCGTCTGTTCCACACACACTCGTCTCAGCGTCTGTTCCACACACACACACACGTCTCAGCGTCTGTTCCACACACACTCGTCTCAGCGTCTGTTCCACACACTCGTCTCAGCGTCTGTTCCACACACACGTCTCAGCGTCTGTTCCACACACACACACACACACACACACACGTCTCAGCGTCTGTTCCACACACACTCGTCTCAGCGTCTGTTCCACACACTCGTCTCAGCGTCTGTTCCACACACACTCGTCACAGTTATTTCATGTAATCAGCTTTTTGCAGTTCAACCTCCACATTAAAGTCCCCTGTGGTGTAAATCCAGCGTTTAATGTTGTTTATGTGTCTATCTGGTGTTTTTAATCTGCTTTAAGACACACCATGTGTAAGTTCATAAGTCGACAGCATTGCTGAGTATTTCCTCAGCAATGCTGTGTGGGGTGGTGTGGCGCAATGGATAAGACACATGCCTTTGGTGTGAGAGACCTGGGTTCGAATCCACTGTGAGACACCAATGTGTCCCTGAGCAAGACACTTAACCCCTAGTTGCTCCAGAGGCGTGCGACCTCTGACATATATAGCAATTGTAAGTCGCTTTGGATAAAAGCGTCAGCTAAATGAAAATGTAAATGTTCCTCCTTAAAACTGCAGTGAACCAAAGACAGTCTCAAACACACGCTTTGACATCGCTGGTGTTTCTGACGTCACACACTACCTTGTAACCAATCAGATCAACGTGTGATCGTCAACCAGTGGATCTCTGAGCTGAGTGAGTGAGTGGAGGCGGGGCTCATTTGCATATTCATAGAACCGCGCAAACTAAATGAGGCAAGGGTGTCGAGTTACATTCAAGATATTTTAAGGCAGTGGTTCTCAACTCCAGTCCTCGGGACCCTCGGGACCCACTGCTCTGCACATTTTGTATGTCTCCCTTATTTAACACACCTGAACCAGATCATCAGCTCGTTAGCAGAGACTCCATGAACTGATTTGAGCGTGTCAGATAAGAGAGACATACAAAATGTGCAGAGCAGTGGGTCCCCAGGACTGGAGTTGAGAACCACTGTTTTAAGGCATGAAGAAATTTTATTTATTCCAAGGAAAAACTCTTGAATATGTAATTTTGGTGATTAAAGATGAGTTTTAAGGGATGAAATGATTGACTCCACTGTTGCAGGAAACTTGCACAACGTTCTGGAATTAATAATTTATTAGACGCACGCCGGCCTGTTATTGTAGCGGCTTCGAGATTATATTGCCACGCCCCTAAACATGACGCAGAACAAAACGAACTGTGATTGGTTGCGTTGTCGGTCAAACGTCGTCTTGGGCCAATGAGCCGTCAGTCTGAAGCTCTGGCCGCGCGAGACTAACTCAACAGATATTAGCATAATCCACAGAAACCAAAATGGGAAAAAAATGAAACTGTTAGTGTGTAAGCAGTGTGTTAGTGAGTGCAACACACACTGGTTCATCCGGTCCGCAGCTCCGGCGGTCACCGTCGCTCTCCTCCTCCTCCTCCTCCTCTTCCTCCTCCTCTTCCTCACGCCGGCCTCCGCACTGACACACAACACAGCTCATCAACACCTCTGCTCACATCCTCAGTCAGAGAGGAAGATATAAAGCAGAGTCAGTGGAAGCGATAGAGGTGTGTGTGATATGAGCTCATTTCCTCCGCAGGAAACACAAACCAATGGGAGAAACAGTGATTGACTGATCTAGTGCAGTTGATGAAAATATCATTATTAATTAAACATACAGTAAATAAATCATGTTTAAATCAATCAAAATAAAACATTTTCAAAATCAGACCATTTTCTGTATTTCTGATTTATAGAGAAAAATCCAAAATCCCTAACTCTAATGTCAACAAAATCAATATAGTTTTGAACTTGGCTTTATCCAATGTTCAGATTTATGTGCTGGAAATGTATGCAAATGAGTGCATATTTAATTAGACAAAGCCTCATTTGCATATATAAACAAAACATTTCATAAAACTTTTAATCCAATTTTTTTTGCAATTTATAATGTAATTAATCAGCTGTGGAATCAGGACAATATCCATTAGGTTTAGACCCTATTCACCTTGGGTGTCTTGCCTTAAAAAGCAAAAATTACAACTTTATGTTATAATTGACTTTTTATGCCATAACTTCAACTTTTTAAGTCATCATTTCGATTTTTATGTCATAATCATGATTTGCAAAAGCATGTTTTCTCCTAACTCTTCCACAGAGTCCTGTATATGATGAGCATAAACGGCTCACCGGAGCGGAGATGAGCAGCTTCCGGTGACACGCGTAGAGGAGCGCGGCCGCGAGCAGCGCTAGACCCGCGCCGGACACCGCGACGCCCGTTACCGTAGCCCACGTCACTTCCCGGTCCCGGTCCCGGGGCTCCGACAGATCAACCAGCGCGTCCCCCGAGCACGAGTCTGACGAGCCGTTAACGCGCATCTCAAACACCGTTACCGGGCGCAACAACTTCTACTGTCTGTCTGCTGCTGTACTGTTACTTTAGACTGGCAAAGCTCGCGGCCAATGGGAGCGCTGCATTGCCTAAGGAATGCTGTTCACTAAGCCAATCAGAGATGCGAGGGGGCGGGGCTTCCCGCAGCTTCCAAAAACTGGGAAAAGTTGTGTGCTAAACGGAAATGGAAAAACAAAACTGCGCTTTTCTTCTCGTCCAGTCATGAGATATTTACATACTCATACAGTTATTTACTGAGTCAAAATAGCAGGGACATTGGTGATATGAAACCGTATTAGTCATTTTAAACGTAGTGAGTTAATTAATCGTCGCGCGGAGATTATTCAACCGGCTCGCGTTTAACGAATCGGTTTGTGATTAAATCCTAGTATGGATTAAACTCACGCAGTTTGGAAATGGACGGGTGGTTTGTGATTATGAGCGCGCTACTGTTTATCTCGCGAGCTGAAGATGCTGCGCGTGCTCGTGCGCGCGCGCGCCATAGATCAACATCTGTTCGATCAGACCATCATCAAGAGAAGATGAAAGATTTGGAGAAATTCCAGCGCAAAAAAGGTTTCTTTTTCATTTATTTATTTATTTATTTATTTATTTATTTATTTATTTATTTATTTATTTTAAATCTCAAATGAAACATTTGTTAGTTGTTTCCGGGGGAAAAAGTTGAAACAGAAGTTGTTTTTATTGTTTTTCAGAGATGAGGCGGAGTATCAGCTTGTCAGAGCAGTACACGGATGACGTCATCTCGAGCCACTCCTTATTTGGTCAGTGGGCGGATCAGAGAACCACGAGAAACACGTCAAATCGGGTAAAATGACACCTGTCAACA
>CM043367.1:41714667-41719667 GCA_023718395.1 Leucaspius delineatus | reverse complement strand
GTGCGAGTGCGAGTGTCTGTGTGTGAGTGCGAGTGTGAGTGTGTGTGCGAGTATGAGTGAGTGTGTGAGTGAGTGTCTGTGTGTGATTGCGAGTATGAGTGTGTAAGTGTTTATATAAGTGTGTGAGTGAGTGTGTGTGTGAGTATGAGAGTGTGAGTATGAGTGTGAGTATGAGTGTGTGTCTGTGTGAGAGTGCGAGTGCGAGTTTGAGTATGAGTGTGTGTCTGTGTGAGAGTGTGAGTATGAGTGTGTGAGTGTGAGTATGAGTGCGAGTGCGAGAGTGTGAGTATGAGAGTGTGAGAGTGCGAGTGCGAGTGTGTGAGTGTGTGTGTGTGTAATATTGCCAGTGTGTGTCACAGGTGGACAGTGGTGTTGAGCTGCGAGTGACGCTGCTAGTCAGGAACCCAGAGGAAGGTCACGACCTCTCGCAGCTCTGCATCCGCGACTCAGTGTCTGATGTGACGCTCCTACAGACCAACGGGAGCGTTCAGGAGAGAGGATACCAGACCTTCAGCACAGACACACTGCCCGGTACACACACACACACACACACACACACACACACACATACACACCCATACACACACACACACACACACACACACACACACACACACTATATAACTCATACTCACTGTTCTCACTCTGTTTGTGTATGTTTATGTGTGTGTGTGTGTGTGTGTGTATAGCTGGCTCTCAGTTTGTGGTTTTGTACAGGATGAGTGTGAAAGGAAACAGAAAACAGGTTTTGACATTACCAGCGTTTCTGACCTTCTCCAATGCCACTCAGGTATCTACACCCGTCTGTCTCTCTCTCTCTCTTCTCCTGTCTCACTGTCTGCTGTCTGCTGTCTCACTGTCTGCTGTCTCACTGTCTCACTGTCTGCTGTCTCACTGTCTGCTGTCTCACTGTCTCACTGTCTGCTGTCTCACTGTCTCACTGTCTGCTGTCTCACTGTCTGCTGTCTGCTGTCTGCTGTCTGCTGTCTGCTGTCTGCTGTCTGCTGTCTCACTGTCTGCTGTCTCACTGTCTCACTGTCTGCTGTCTCACTGTCTGCTGTCTGCTGTCTCACTGTCTGCTGTCTCACTGTCTGCTGTCTCACTGTCTCACTGTCTGCTGTCTCACTGTCTGCTGTCTCACTGTCTGGTGTTTCACTGTCTCACTGTCTGCTGTCTCACTGTCTGCTGTCTCACTGTCTCACTGTCTGCTGTCTCACTGTCTGCTGTCTGACTGTCTGCTGTCTGACTGTCTGCTGTCTCACTGTCTGCTGTCTCACTGTCTCACTGTCTGCTGTCTCACTGTCTGCTGTCTCACTGTCTGCTGTCTGACTGTCTGCTGTCTCACTGTCTGCTGTCTCACTGTCTGCTGTCTCACTGTCTGCTGTCTGACTGTCTGCTGTCTCACTGTCTGCTGTCTCACTGTCTCACTGTCTGCTGTCTCACTGTCTGCTGTCTCACTGTCTCACTGTCTCACTGTCTGCTGTCTCACTGTCTGCTGTCTGCTGTCTCACTGTCTGCTGTCTGCTGTCTCACTGTCTGCTGTCTCACTGTCTCCTGTCTAGGCCTGTCGCGATAGTCGATAAGTCGATTAATCGCACGATAAAAAAAAACGAGCTCGATAATTTTTCCGGCCGCGATAATTCCATTTGCATGCTTGTTTGTTTTCCTCGTCTCTCTCTCTCTACCAAAGAGACTGGATGACCACTCTCGCTCGGTTCTTTAGCGTATAGGAGGAGTGAACCCTCTTGTTGTCAGTTGCATGGTCTTTGTGTGAGAAGGCGGCGCCGCGGCGCTCAGTCACATGGTCTTTGTATGGGAAAGCGCCGGCGGGAGTGTTTGCGGCTACTGCCGGGAGAGAGAGAAGACGCTAGTTGTGAGTTGCGACAGCGAGCCCGATCACATGAAAATGCGTATCTATACCACGAATGTTATTTCTCGTGCCATTTATACGCCAAAAATAGTTTTTGCGTGCATATGATACGCTCTTTATGGCGTGTAATACGCACGCACTCCTCACCCCTAATCCTAACCAAGTATTTTCAGTGCGTAGCATGCCTTCCCGACAGTACACAATCACTTGACAAAGTAACAGGAGGACAAAGTAACAGGAGTAACAGTGCAAAATTGTGCGATATGGCTTGTTGAGGCTTTTTTTTATTTGTTTACAAAGGTCCTAACTGTCAGTTTTGCCTGTTATGGAATGTATCACTATTTAATAATGTCTAAAGCCTAATGTTTAATATTTTTTGAAGTGCAATTTTGTTTCATTTTATTTATTAACAGACATTTATTTTGTCAACAGACACTAAGAGTCCATTGCTTTCATTGTTTTTGGTTGTTTTGTTCATTTTTTGGGATATTTAAAATGTTTTCCGTTTTCAATGTTTAATATTCTTTAGAAATAAAAGTTTATAGATCGTTGAAAAGGTGTACCTGCATTATTATGCCATTATAATTATATGAAATGAAAATGGTCTCAGAACGACAATATTATCGTTTATCGCGATAATTTCTTGGACAATTTATCGTCCAGCAAAATTTGTTATCGTGACAGGCCTACTCCTGTCTCACTGTCTGCTGTCTGACTGTCTGCTGTCTGCTGTCTGACTGTCTGCTGTCTCACTGTCTGCTGTCTCACTGTCTCACTGTCTGCTGTCTCACTGTCTGCTGTCTCACTGTCTGCTGTCTCACTGTCTGCTGTCTGACTGTCTGCTGTCTCACTGTCTGCTGTCTCACTGTCTCACTGTCTGCTGTCTCACTGTCTGCTGTCTCACTGTCTCACTGTCTGCTGTCTCACTGTCTGCTGTCTCACTGTCTCACTGTCTGCTGTCTCACTGTCTGCTGTCTCACTGTCTCACTGTCTGCTGTCTCACTGTCTGCTGTCTGCTGTCTCACTGTCTGCTGTCTGCTGTCTCACTGTCTGCTGTCTCACTGTCTGCTGTCTCACTGTCTGCTGTCTCACTGTCTGCTGTCTGACTGTCTGCTGTCTCACTGTCTGCTGTCTGCTGTCTCACTGTCTGCTGTCTCACTGTCTGCTGTCTGACTGTCTGCTGTCTGACTGTCTGCTGTCTCACTGTCTGCTGTCTGCTGTCTCACTGTCTGCTGTCTCACTGTCTGCTGTCTCACTGTCTGCTGTCTGACTGTCTGCTGTCTCACTGTCTGCTGTCTCACTGTCTCACTGTCTGCTGTCTCACTGTCTGCTGTCTGACTGTCTGCTGTCTCACTGTCTGCTGTCTCACTGTCTGCTGTCTGACTGTCTGCTGTCTCACTGTCTGCTGTCTCACTGTCTGCTGTCTCACTGTCTGCTGTCTGACTGTCTGCTGTCTCACTGTCTGCTGTCTCACTGTCTCACTGTCTGCTGTCTCACTGTCTGCTGTCTCACTGTCTCACTGTCTGCTGTCTCACTGTCTGCTGTCTGCTGTCTCACTGTCTGCTGTCTGCTGTCTCACTGTCTGCTGTCTCACTGTCTGCTGTCTCACTGTCTCCTGTCTCACTGTCTGCTGTCTCACTGTCTCCTGTCTCACTGTCTGCTGTCTCACTGTCTGCTGTCTCACTGTCTCACTGTCTGCTGTCTCACTGTCTCACTGTCTGCTGTCTCACTGTCTCACTGTCTGCTGTCTCACTGTCTGCTGTCTCACTGTCTCCTGTCTCACTGTCTGCTGTCTCACTGTCTGCTGTCTCACTGTCTCACTGTCTGCTGTCTCACTGTCTGCTGTCTCACTGTCTCACTGTCTGCTGTCTCACTGTCTCCTGTCTCACTGTCTGCTGTCTCACTGTCTGCTGTCTGCTGTCTCACTGTCTGCTGTCTCACTGTGTGCTGTCTGCTGTCTCACTGTCTGCTGTCTCACTGTCTCACTGTCTGCTGTCTCACTGTCTGCTGTCTCACTGTCTCACTGTCTGCTGTCTGCTGTCTCACTGTCTGCTGTCTGCTGTCTGCTGTCTCACTGTCTGCTGTCTCACTGTCTCACTGTCTGCTGTCTCACTGTCTGCTGTCTCACTGTCTGCTGTCTCACTGTCTCACTGTCTGCTGTCTCACTGTCTGCTGTCTCACTGTCTCACTGTCTGCTGTCTCACTGTCTCACTGTCTGCTGTCTGCTGTCTCACTGTCTGCTGTCTCACTGTCTGCTTTCTCACTGTCTCACTGTCTCACTGTCTCACTGTCTCACTGTCTGCTGTCTCACTGTCTGCTGTCTCACTGTCTCACTGTCTGCTGTCTCACTGTCTCACTGTCTGCTGTCTCACTGTCTGCTTTCTCACTGTCTCACTGTCTGCTGTCTCACTGTCTGCTGTCTCACTGTCTCACTATCTGCTGTCTCACTGTCTCACTGTCTGCTGTCTCACTGTCTCACTGTCTGCTGTCTCACTGTCTCACTGTCTGCTGTCTCACTGTCTGCTGTCTCACTGTCTCACTGTCTGCTGTCTCAGTCTGCTGTCTCACTGTCTCACTGTCTGCTGTCTCACTGTCTGCTTTCTCACTGTCTCACTGTCTGCTGTCTCACTGTCTGCTGTCTCACTGTCTCACTGTCTGCTGTCTCACTGTCTGCTGTCTCACTGTCTCACTGTCTGCTGTCTCACTGTCTGCTGTCTGCTGTCTCACTGTCTGCTGTCTCACTGTCTCACTGTCTGCTGTCTCACTGTCTGCTGTCTGCTGTCTCACTGTCTGCTGTCTCACTGTCTCCTGTCTCACTGTCTGCTGTCTCACTGTCTCACTGTCTGCTGTCTCACTGTCTCACTGTCTGCTGTCTCACTGTCTGCTGTCTCACTGTCTCCTGTCTCACTGTCTGCTGTCTCACTGTCTGCTGTCTCACTGTCTGCTGTCTCACTGTCTCCTGTCTCACTGTCTGCTGTCTCACTGTCTGCTGTCTCACTGTCTGCTGTCTCACTGTCTCCTGTCTGCTGTCTCACTGTCTGCTGTCTGCTGTCTCACTGTCTGCTGTCTCACTGTCTGCTGTCTCACTGTCTGCTGTCTCACTGTCTGCTGTCTCACTGTCTCACTGTCT
>CM043367.1:41689667-41699667 GCA_023718395.1 Leucaspius delineatus | reverse complement strand
CTCATTAATCTCACTCTTCAGACAATACCGCAGGTTACTAACACACTACACTTCATTAATACTCATTAATCTCACTCTTCAGACAATACTGCAGGTTACTAACACACTACACTTCATTAATACTCATTAATCTCACTCTTCAGACAATACCGCAGGTTACTAACACACTACACTTCATTAATACTCATTAATCTCACTCTTCAGACAATACTGCAGGTTACTAACACACTACACTTCATTAATACTCATTAATCTCACTCTTCAGACAATACCGCAGGTTACTAACACACAACACTTCATTAATACTCATTAATCTCACTCTTCAGACAATACCGCAGGTTACTAACACACTACACTTCATTAATACTCATTAATCTCACTCTTCAGACAATACTGCAGGTTACTAACACACTACACTTCATTAATACTCATTAATCTCACTCTTCAGACAATACCGCAGGTTACTAACACACTACACTTCATTAATACTAATTAATCTCACTCTTCAGACAATACCGCAGGTTACTAACACACTACACTTCATTAATACTCATTAATCTCACTCTTCAGACAATACCGCAGGTTACTAACACACTACACTTCATTAATACTCATTAATCTCACTCTTCAGACAATACTGCAGGTTACTAACACACAACACTTCATTAATACTCATTAATCTCACTCTTCAGACAATACTGCAGGTTACTAACACACTACACTTCATTAATACTCATTAATCTCACTCTTCAGACAATACCGCAGGTTACTAACACACAACACTTCATTAATACTCATTAATCTCACTCTTCAGACAATACTGCAGGTTACTAACACACAACACTTCATTAATACTCATTAATCTCACTCTTCAGACAATACCGCAGGTTACTAACACACAACACTTCATTAATACTCATTAATCTCACTCTTCAGACAATACCGCAGGTTACTAACACACAACACTTCATTAATACTCATTAATCTCACTCTTCAGACAATACCGCAGGTTACTAACACACAACACTTCATTAATACTCATTAATCTCACTCTTCAGACAATATTGCAGGTTACTAACACACAACACTACATTAATACTCATTAATCTCACTATTCAGACAATACCGCAGGTTACTAACACACAACACTTCATTAAAACTCATTAATCTCACTCTTCAGACAATACCGCAGGTTACTAACACACAACACTTCATTAATACTCATTAATCTCACTCTTCAGACAATACCGCAGGTTACTAACACACTACACTTCATTAATACTCATTAATCTCACTCTTCAGACAATACCGCAGGTTACTAACACACTACACTTCATTAATACTCATTAATCTCACTCTTCAGACAATACCGCAGGTTACTAACACACTACACTTCATTAATACTCATTAATCTCACTCTTCAGACAATACCGCAGGTTACTAACACACAACACTTCATTAATACTCATTAATCTCACTCTTCAGACAATACCGCAGGTTACTAACACACAACACTTCATTAATACTCATTAATCTCACTCTTCAGACAATACCGCAGGTTACTAACACACTACACTTCATTAATACTCATTAATCTCACTCTTCAGACAATACTGCAGGTTACTAACACACAACACTTCATTAATACTCATTAATCTCACTCTTCAGACAATACTGCAGGTTACTAACACACAACACTTCATTAATACTCATTAATCTCACTCTTCAGACAATACTGCAGGTTACTAACACACAACACTTCATTAATACTCATTAATCTCACTCTTCAGACAATACTGCAGGTTACTAACACACAACACTTCATTAATACTCATTAATCTCACTCTTCAGACAATACCGCAGGTTACTAACACACAACACTTCATTAATACTCATTAATCTCACTCTTCAGACATTACCGCAGGTTACTAACACACTACACTTCATTAATACTCATTAATCTCACTCTTCAGACAATACCGCTGGTTACTAACACACTACACTTCATTAATACTCATTAATCTCACTCTTCAGACAATACCGCAGGTTACTAACACACAACACTTCATTAATACTCATTAATCTCACTCTTCAGACAATACCGCAGGTTACTAACACACTACACTTCATTAATACTCATTAATCTCACTCTTCAGACAATACCGCAGGTTACTAACACACAACACTTCATTAATACTCATTAATCTCACTCTTCAGACAATACTGCAGGTTACTAACACACAACACTTCATTAATACTCATTAATCTCACTCTTCAGACAATACCGCAGGTTACTAACACACAACCCTTCATTAATACTCATTAATCTCACTCTTCAGACAATACCGCAGGTTACTAACACACTACACTTCATTAATACTCATTAATCTCACTCTTCAGACAATACTGCAGGTTACTAACACACAACACTTCATTAATACTCATTAATCTCACTCTTCAGACAATACTGCAGGTTACTAACACACTACACTTCATTAATACTCATTAATCTCACTCTTCAGACAATACTGCAGGTTACTAACACACAACACTTCATTAATACTCATTAATCTCACTCTTCAGACAATACCGCAGGTTACTAACACACAACACTTCATTAATACTCATTAATCTCACTCTTCAGACAATACCGCAGGTTACTAACACACAACCCTTCATTAATACTCATTAATCTCACTCTTCAGACAATACCGCAGGTTACTAACACACAACACTTCGTTAATACTCATTAATCTCACTCTTCAGACAATACTGCAGGTTACTAACACACTACACTTCATTAATACTCATTAATCTCACTCTTCAGACAATACCGCAGGTTACTAACACACAACACTTCATTAATACTCATTAATCTCACTCTTCAGACAATACCGCAGGTTACTAACACACTACACTACATTAATACTCATTAATCTCACTCTTCAGACAATACTGCAGGTTACTAACACACTACACTTCATTAATACTCATTAATCTCACTCTTCAGACAATACCGCAGGTTACTAACACACAACACTTCATTAATACTCATTAATCTCACTCTTCAGACAATACCGCAGGTTACTAACACACAACACTTCGTTAATACTCATTAATCTCACTCTTCAGACAATACTGCAGGTTACTAACACACAACACTTCATTAATACTCATTAATCTCACTCTTCAGACAATACTGCAGGTTACTAACACACAACACTTCATTAATACTGATTAATCTCACTCTTCAGACAATACTGCAGGTTACTAACACACTACACTTCATTAATACTCATTAATCTCACTCTTCAGACAATACTGCAGGTTACTAACACACTACACTTCATTAATACTCATTAATCTCACTCTTCAGACAATCCCGCAGGTTACTAACACACTACACTTCATTAATACTCATTAATCTCACTCTTCAGACAATACTGCAGGTTACTAACACACTACACTTCATTAATACTCATTAATCTCACTCTTCAGACAATACCGCAGGTTACTAACACACAACACTTCATTAATACTCATTAATCTCACTCTTCAGACAATACTGCAGGTTACTAACACACTACACTTCATTAATACTCATTAATCTCACTCTTCAGACAATACTGCAGGTTACTAACACACTACACTTCATTAATACTAATTAATCTCACTCTTCAGACAATACTGCAGGTTACTAACACACTACACTTCATTAATACTAATTAATCTCACTCTTCAGACAATACTGCAGGTTACTAACACACTACACTTCATTAATACTCATTAATCTCACTCTTCAGACAATACCGCAGGTTACTAACACACTACACTTCATTAATACTCATTAATCTCACTCTTCAGACAATACTGCAGGTTACTAACACACTACACTTCATTAATACTCATTAATCTCACTCTTCAGACAATACCGCTGGTTACTAACACACTACACTTCATTAATACTCATTAATCTCACTCTTCAGACAATACCGCAGGTTACTAACACACAACACTTCATTAATACTCATTAATCTCACTCTTCAGACAATACCGCAGGTTACTAACACACTACACTTCATTAATACTCATTAATCTCACTCTTCAGACAATACCGCAGGTTACTAACACACAACACTTCATTAATACTCATTAATCTCACTCTTCAGACAATACTGCAGGTTACTAACACACAACACTTCATTAATACTCATTAATCTCACTCTTCAGACAATACCGCAGGTTACTAACACACAACCCTTCATTAATACTCATTAATCTCACTCTTCAGACAATACCGCAGGTTACTAACACACTACACTTCATTAATACTCATTAATCTCACTCTTCAGACAATACTGCAGGTTACTAACACACAACACTTCATTAATACTCATTAATCTCACTCTTCAGACAATACTGCAGGTTACTAACACACTACACTTCATTAATACTCATTAATCTCACTCTTCAGACAATACTGCAGGTTACTAACACACAACACTTCATTAATACTCATTAATCTCACTCTTCAGACAATACCGCAGGTTACTAACACACAACACTTCATTAATACTCATTAATCTCACTCTTCAGACAATACCGCAGGTTACTAACACACAACCCTTCATTAATACTCATTAATCTCACTCTTCAGACAATACCGCAGGTTACTAACACACAACACTTCGTTAATACTCATTAATCTCACTCTTCAGACAATACTGCAGGTTACTAACACACTACACTTCATTAATACTCATTAATCTCACTCTTCAGACAATACCGCAGGTTACTAACACACAACACTTCATTAATACTCATTAATCTCACTCTTCAGACAATACCGCAGGTTACTAACACACTACACTACATTAATACTCATTAATCTCACTCTTCAGACAATACTGCAGGTTACTAACACACTACACTTCATTAATACTCATTAATCTCACTCTTCAGACAATACCGCAGGTTACTAACACACAACACTTCATTAATACTCATTAATCTCACTCTTCAGACAATACCGCAGGTTACTAACACACAACACTTCGTTAATACTCATTAATCTCACTCTTCAGACAATACTGCAGGTTACTAACACACAACACTTCATTAATACTCATTAATCTCACTCTTCAGACAATACTGCAGGTTACTAACACACAACACTTCATTAATACTGATTAATCTCACTCTTCAGACAATACTGCAGGTTACTAACACACTACACTTCATTAATACTCATTAATCTCACTCTTCAGACAATACTGCAGGTTACTAACACACTACACTTCATTAATACTCATTAATCTCACTCTTCAGACAATCCCGCAGGTTACTAACACACTACACTTCATTAATACTCATTAATCTCACTCTTCAGACAATACTGCAGGTTACTAACACACTACACTTCATTAATACTCATTAATCTCACTCTTCAGACAATACCGCAGGTTACTAACACACAACACTTCATTAATACTCATTAATCTCACTCTTCAGACAATACTGCAGGTTACTAACACACTACACTTCATTAATACTCATTAATCTCACTCTTCAGACAATACTGCAGGTTACTAACACACTACACTTCATTAATACTAATTAATCTCACTCTTCAGACAATACTGCAGGTTACTAACACACTACACTTCATTAATACTAATTAATCTCACTCTTCAGACAATACTGCAGGTTACTAACACACTACACTTCATTAATACTCATTAATCTCACTCTTCAGACAATACCGCAGGTTACTAACACACTACACTTCATTAATACTCATTAATCTCACTCTTCAGACAATCCCGCAGGTTACTAACACACTACACTTCATTAATACTCATTAATCTCACTCTTCAGACAATACTGCAGGTTACTAACACACTACACTTCATTAATACTCATTAATCTCACTCTTCAGACAATCCCGCAGGTTACTAACACACAACACTTCATTAATACTCATTAATCTCACTCTTCAGACAATACTGCAGGTTACTAACACACTACACTTCATTAATACTCATTAATCTCACTCTTCAGACAATACTGCAGGTTACTAACACACTACACTTCATTAATACTCATTAATCTCACTCTTCAGACAATACCGCAGGTTACTAACACACAACACTTCATTAATACTCATTAATCTCACTCTTCAGACAATACCGCAGGTTACTAACACACTACACTTCATTAATACTCATTAATCTCACTCTTCAGACAATACCGCAGGTTACTAACACACAACACTTCATTAATACTCATTAATCTCACTCTTCAGACAATACTGCAGGTTACTAACACACAACACTTCGTTAATACTCATTAATCTCACTCTTCAGACAATACTGCAGGTTACTAACACACTACACTTCATTAATACTCATTAATCTCACTCTTCAGACAATACCGCAGGTTACTAACACACTACACTTCATTAATACTCATTAATCTCACTCTTCAGACAATACCGCAGGTTACTAACACACAACACTTCATTAATACTCATTAATCTCACTCTTCAGACAATACCGCAGGTTACTAACACACAACACTACATTAATACTCATTAATCTCACTCTTCAGACAATACCGCAGGTTACTAACACACAACACTTCATTAATACTCATTAATCTCACTCTTCAGACAATACTGCAGGTTACTAACACACTACACTTCATTAATACTCATTAATCTCACTCTTCAGACAATACCGCAGGTTACTAACACACTACACTTCATTAATACTCATTAATCTCACTCTTCAGACAATACCGCAGGTTACTAACACACAACACTTCATTAATACTCATTAATCTCACTCTTCAGACAATACTGCAGGTTACTAACACACTACACTTCATTAATACTCATTAATCTCACTCTTCAGACAATACTGCAGGTTACTAACACACTACACTTCATTAATACTCATTAATCTCACTCTTCAGACAATACCGCAGGTTACTAACACACTACACTTCATTAATACTCATTAATCTCACTCTTCAGACAATACCGCAGGTTACTAACACACAACACTTCATTAATACTCATTAATCTCACTCTTCAGACAATACCGCAGGTTACTAACACACAACACTTCATTAATACTCATTAATCTCACTCTTCAGACAATACCGCAGGTTACTAACACACTACACTTCATTAATACTCATTAATCTCACTCTTCAGACAATACCGCAGGTTACTAACACACTACACTTCATTAATACTCATTAATCTCACTCTTCAGACAATACCGCAGGTTACTAACACACTACACTTCGTTAATACTCATTAATCTCACTCTTCAGACAATACCGCAGGTTACTAACACACAACACTTCGTTAATACTCATTAATCTCACTCTTCAGACAATACTGCAGGTTACTAACACACTACACTTCATTAATACTCATTAATCTCACTCTTCAGACAATACCGCAGGTTACTAACACACTACACTTCATTAATACTCATTAATCTCACTCTTCAGACAATACTGCAGGTTACTAACACACTACACTTCATTAATACTCATTAATCTCACTCTTCAGACAATACTGCAGGTTACTAACACACTACACTTCATTAATACTCATTAATCTCACTCTTCAGACAATACTGCAGGTTACTAACACACAACACTTCATTAATACTCATTAATCTCACTCTTCAGACAATACTGCAGGTTACTAACACACAACACTTCATTAATACTCATTAATCTCACTCTTCAGACAATACCGCAGGTTACTAACACACTACACTTCATTAATACTCATTAATCTCACTCTTCAGACAATACCGCAGGTTACTAACACACAACACTTCATTAATACTAATTAATCTCACTCTTCAGACAATACTGCAGGTTACTAACACACAACACTTCATTAATACTCATTAATCTCACTCTTCAGACAATACCGCAGGTTACTAACACACAACACTTCATTAATACTCATTAATCTCACTCTTCAGACAATACCGCAGGTTACTAACACACTACACTTCATTAATACTCATTAATCTCACTCTTCAGACAATACCGCAGGTTACTAACACACTACACTTCATTAATACTCATTAATCTCACTCTTCAGACAATACTGCAGGTTACTAACACACTACACTTCATTAATACTCATTAATCTCACTCTTCAGACAATACCGCAGGTTACTAACACACTACACTTCATTAATACTCATTAATCTCACTCTTCAGACAATACCGCAGGTTACTAACACACTACACTTCATTAATACTCATTAATCTCACTCTTCAGACAATACCGCAGGTTACTAACACACTACACTTCATTAATACTCATTAATCTCACTCTTCAGACAATACCGCAGGTTACTAACACACTACACTTCATTAATACTCATTAATCTCACTCTTCAGACAATACCGCAGGTTACTAACACACTACACTTCATTAATACTCATTAATCTCACTCTTCAGACAATACTGCAGGTTACTAACACACAACACTTCATTAATACTCATTAATCTCACTCTTCAGACAATACTGCAGGTTACTAACACACAACACTTCATTAATACTCATTAATCTCACTCTTCAGACAATACCGCAGGTTACTAACACACTACACTTCATTAATACTCATTAATCTCACTCTTCAGACAATACCGCAGGTTACTAACACACTACACTTCATTAATACTCATTAATCTCACTCTTCAGACAATACTGCAGGTTACTAACACACTACACTTCATTAATACTCATTAATCTCACTCTTCAGACAATACTGCAGGTTACTAACACACTACACTTCATTAATACTCATTAATCTCACTCTTCAGACAATACCGCAGGTTACTAACACACTACACTTCATTAATACTCATTAATCTCACTCTTCAGACAATACCGCAGGTTACTAACACACTACACTTCATTAATACTCATTAATCTCACTCTTCAGACAATACCGCAGGTTACTAACACACTACACTTCATTAATACTCATTAATCTCACTCTTCAGACAATACCGCAGGTTATTAACACACTACACTTCATTAATACTCATTAATCTCACTCTTCAGACAATACCGCAGGTTACTAACACACAACACTTCATTAATACTCATTAATCTCACTCTTCAGACAATACTGCAGGTTACTAACACACAACACTTCATTAATACTCATTAATCTCACTCTTCAGACAATACCGCAGGTTACTAACACACTACACTTCATTAATACTCATTAATCTCACTCTTCAGACAATACTGCAGGTTACTAACACACTACACTTCATTAATACTCATTAATCTCACTCTTCAGACAATACCGCAGGTTACTAACACACTACACTTCATTAATACTCATTAATCTCACTCTTCAGACAATACCGCAGGTTACTAACACACTACACTTCATTAATACTCATTAATCTCACTCTTCAGACAATACCGCAGGTTACTAACACACTACACTTCATTAATACTCATTAATCTCACTCTTCAGACAATACCGCAGGTTACTAACACACTACACTTCATTAATACTCATTAATCTCACTCTTCAGACAATACCGCAGGTTACTAACACACAACACTTCATTAATACTCATTAATCTCACTCTTCAGACAATACCGCAGGTTACTAACACACTACACTTCATTAATACTCATTAATCTCACTCTTCAGACAATACCGCAGGTTACTAACACACAACACTTCATTAATACTAATTAATCTCACTCTTCAGACAATACTGCAGGTTACTAACACACAACACTTCATTAATACTCATTAATCTCACTCTTCAGACAATACCGCAGGTTACTAACACACAACACTTCATTAATACTCATTAATCTCACTCTTCAGACAATACCGCAGGTTACTAACACACTACACTTCATTAATACTCATTAATCTCACTCTTCAGACAATACCGCAGGTTACTAACACACTACACTTCATT
>CM043367.1:41662167-41674667 GCA_023718395.1 Leucaspius delineatus | reverse complement strand
ATACTCCAATACCCCAATACCCAAATACCCCAATACTCTAATACCCCAATACCCCAATACTCCAATACCCCAATACTCCACTACCCCAATACTCCAATACCCCAATACTCCAATACCCCAATACTCCAATACCCCAATACTCCACTACCCCAATACCCCAATACTCCAATACCCCAATACTCCAATACTCCAATACCCCAATACTCCAATACTCCAATACCCCAATACTCCAATACCCCAATACCCCAATACTCCAATACCCCAATACTCCACTACCCCAATACCCCAATACTCCACTACCCCAATACTCCAATACCCCAATACTCCAATACCCCAATACCCCACTACTCCACTACCCCAATACCCCAATACTCCAATACCCCAATACTCCAATTCTCTAATACCCCAATACTCCAATACCCCAAACCCCAATACTCCACTACCCCAATACCCAAATACCCCAATACCCCAATACTCCAATACCCAAATACCCCAATACTCCACTACTCCGATACTCCAATACCCCAATACTCCAATACCCCAATACTCCAATACTCCACTACTCCAATACCTCAATACTCCAATACTCCAATACCCCAGTAGCCCAATACTCCACTACTTCAATACCCCACTACTCCAATACCCCAATACTCCACTACTCCAGTACTCCAATACCCCAATACTCCAATACCCCAATACTCCACTACTCCACTGCTTCAATACCCCAATACTCCAATACCCCAATACTCCACTACTCCAATCTCCACTACTCCAATACTCCAATACCCCAATACTCCACTACTCCAATAATCCAATACCCCAATACGCCAATACTCCACTACTCTACTACTCCAATACCTCAATACCCCAATACTCCAATACCCCAATACTCCAATACCCCAATACTCCACTACTTCAATACTCCACTACTTCAATACTCCACTACTTCAATACTCCACTACTTCAATACTCCACTACTCCAATACCCCAATACCCCAATACTCCAATACTCCACTACTCCAGTACTCCAATACTCCAATACTCCAATACCCCAATACTCCAATACTCCACTACTCCAGTACTCCAATACTCCAATACCCCAATACTCCAATACTCCACTACTCCAATACGCCAATACTCTACTACTCCAATACCCCAATATTCCAGTACCCCAATACTCCAATACCCCAATACCCCTATACCCCAATACCCCAATACCCCAATACTCCAATACCCCAATACTCCAATACTCCACTACTCTACTACTCCAATACCCCAATATTCCAGTACCCCAATACTCCAGTACCCCAATACTCCACTACTCCAATACGCCAAAACTCCACTACTCTACTACTCCAATACCCCAATATTCCAGTTCCCCAATACTCCAATACCCCAATACTCCAATACTCCAATACTCCAATACCCCAATACTCCAATACCCCAATACTCCACTACTCCAATACGCCAATACTCCACTACTCTACTACTCCAATACCCCAATATTCCAGTACCCCAATACTCCAATACCCCAATACCCCAATACCCCAATACTCCAATACCCCAATACCCCAATACTCCAATACCCCAATACTCCGATACCCCAATACTCCGATACCCCAATACTCCACTACTCTACTACTCCAATACCCCAATATTCCAGTACCCCAATACTCCAATACCCCAATACTCCAATACTCCAATACTCCAATACCCCAATACTCCAATACCCCAATACTCCAATACTCGTGCACTGGGTTGGTATTCGATTTACAATTTTGGGATTCGAATATTCGGTTGTTGTTTGTTCGCACTTGGCGTCATCCCCCTCGAAACGGTTCGCATTCGCGCTTGAATATGTTTACACGATCAAATCTGGCGAAATACAATACTCTTTTTGGTTACACTTTATTTTAAGGTGTCTTTGTTACAGTGTTATTATATATTTAAGTACTGAGTAATATTAATTAACTATATGTTAACAGCATAACAATACTATTGATCAGCATTACCAAACGTGGACGTTTTCCACTAGAAACAAACATTGATGTATTATTTTAATTTAATACAGTGCAGCTGCTTTGATACAACCTGTGTTGTGAAAAGCGCTATATAAATAAACTTGACTTGACTTGACGTGATGGCGGCGCGCATGGACGCAGCGGCTCTTTGCTCTCCTGTTTGGTGTTTTGTTTGGGGGGTTTATATTTGTTTTCGTATTTGTTTGTCAACACATGCAACCCAAATATTGCCTACGAACGTCAGGACTTAATCGAGGATGGATTTCAGTGTAAACAAACTGTCACAAGTGACTTTCAGCGGACTCACAATATCCCGGAGGACATAGCGAGAACACCAGGATCTCTGTGGATTGTTTTCGGATCCAGCGGACGACGCAGGCGGCGGAAGGAGAGGAAACAGAAACGAGGCCTACTTATTCGACTACGTAAACAACTGTTTAAACCATCGCTTCCGAGCATCTTTCTCACCAACGCCAGGTCAATAACTCACAAAATGAATGAGTTGGAGCTGCAAATTGCAACAAATTGTCCTGTTTGGGATTGTTGTGTGATGTTAATAACCGAAACACGCAAATTCCCGACGCTGCAGTTCAACTAACGGAACGTACTATCCACCGACAGGACAGAAATACTCGGCTAAGAGCAGAGGGGGCTTACAGGGCCATACCCCTTCCTCAGTTGGGACAGTCAGATCAAAGAGGGATCAAACGCGCCAAAAAGTCTTATAAAAAGAAAATTGAGGACCATCACAGACAAAAACCAAAGAAGAGTGTGGCAGGGAATTAAAAACATCACCAATCACAAGAACGATAACCACATCCTTCACATACACTGATGCTTCACTGGCTGAGGAACCGAACCATTTCTTTGCCCGCTCGGAGGTTAAGCAACCCACCACATTTCCAGCACTTCCACAACCTCTGGCACCTGCCATCTCACCCTACAGGAATACAAGGTGAGATGAGTGCTCAAAACAGTAAATATAAGGAAGGCTGCTGGCCCGGATGGTGGAGTACTCCAAGCCTGTGCCAACCAGCTCGTTGGGGTCTTTATAAAGATCTTCAATCTCTCACTGACATCAGCCATCATCCCACCGTTTAAAATCTGCGACCATCATCCCTGTTCCTAAAAAAGCATCCACCAACAATTTGAACGACTATAGACCGGTTGCACTAACACCAATAATCATGAAGTGCTTTGAGAGATTGGTTTTACTGTACATAAAATCCAGCCTTCCCCACAACTTTGCATATAGAGCAAATAGGTCTGTAGAGGATGCCATCACCATAGCTCTCCACACTGCACTTAACCATCTAGAGCAGAAGGGAACCTGTGTAAGAATGCTCTTCATAGATTACAGTTCAGTGTTCAATACAATTATCCCAGACATTCTAGTCAGCAAATTGACTGAACTGGGCCTCTCTTCTTCCATCTGCTCCTGGATAAAGGACTTCCTCACTAACCGCCCACAAACTGCTAATCTTGGCCCTCATCTCTCTTCCACATCACGCTCCGCACCAGCTCTCCACAAGGCTGTGTACTGAGCCCTCTACTGTACACACATGACTGCACTCCCATTCATTCTACCAACAAAATAATCAAATCTCGGGAGAGGATGAATCAGCCTACAGAGATGAAGTCCAGAAACTCGTGGTGTGGGGCTCTGCTAACAACTTGTCTTTGAACACCTCAAAAACAAAAGAGCTCATTCTTGACTTCAGGAGGCGTAGCGCGAGCCCCACTCTATATCAATGGGGACTGTGTGGAGAGGGTCCACACCTGTAAGTTCCTGGGAGTCCACTTATCCAACGACCTCTCTTGTTCTGCAAACACCACTGAAAAAATCTAAAAGGGGCCGCAACGGTAACCCTTCCTTAGGGTGCTAAGGAAAAACAACCTAGAGGGTATCAACCTGCTGGTGTCCTTTTACCGCTCTACCATCGAGAGCGTGTTAGTGTACGGCGTCTCAGTGTGGTTCTCCTGTCGCAGTGCAGCAGATGAGACGCCCTCCAAAGGAGAATAAATACAGCCCAGAAAATCAGAGGCTGCTCACTACCATCCCTGGAAAATATTGCTTGCTCCCACTATCTATTAAGGGCCAAAAACATTATCAAGGACACATCACATCCAGGACATCACCTGTTTAATCTTCTGCCATCAGGCGGACGGTACAGGTCCTTGAGAACAAGCGCCAAACACTTACAGGACCGTTTCTGTCCAGTTGCCACCCGGACTCTAAATTCAAAAATGCACTAAAGGCAAAGTATGTCAATGTGAAATATCATCACGTGAATTCTGTATGTACTTGTAAAATTGTAAGTGGTTATATGTTTGTCTTGTAAACACTAGTCAGGAGTAGTGTTCCTTAATTTCATTGTATGCAAATACAATGACAATAAAGACTTCAATTCAATTCATATACCCTGGCCGTTTTTATTAGGATGGACAGTTGAAGGAACCCAAACTCGTTATACTTAATAAATATATTTTCTTCTTCTTCGCCTACTAAAGTGTTCCTGCAAATGGAGTATTCTCGGTGTAGAGCGCACAACTACATGAGCTCGTGTTTTGGGTTACGTTGCGTTGCTTTGACAATGTGGAAAATAGAATAATAGAAACAAAATGCATTATCCTTTTTACCCGTTATTTAGGGCTGTGTCAGTAACCTTGACGACGCACCGCCGCGGTGATCCGCCAAAACACGTGTTTTTGTATGTGAATGCTGTTTAACTGTTTTACATGAATATTATGACAGGAGTGGAGCACAAAGCTCTGTTTACTAAATAAATAATAGGTTAGCCATTCAGTGTTACATCGCAGCCATGGAAAACATCTGGATTCATGAGGAATGAGAGAGTTGTGCGTGAGCTCATAAATGTAAGCTTTGTTTTCTGCGATCCGGTCTCCCGATTATCAGCGAATTTAACAGTATTCCACTCGTTATTCCACTGGTCTCATTTTCCCAAATCTTCACTCATGTCTCACTCGTTTTCGCAGGGGATTCTAAACATTTATTCCTTTGGTTTGCTTTTAATTAGGCCTATTATAAGCCTACCTTTTTACTTGCACGTCAAATTCTTTTTAACACAGTTTGTGCTTGTTATTAGACGTTTCACACACGTGGGGGATTTTAGTTTCGCTTTCTCTGTCAGCCCAGAATCAAACATAGCTGTTACGAAATAAATGTTTGAGCCTCGTTTACTATTATTTTTTATTTTCCTCCGAAGCTTCAAATATTCGGTGTTGATTACTACCGAAGCTTCGAAGCTCAAAAAATGGTATTCGGACCAGCCCTACTGTTAGTGTTGTGTAAATGTGTCTGTGTTGTGTAAGTGTGTCGGTGTTGGGTAAGTGTGTCGGTGTTGTGCAAGTATGGTGTAAGTGTGTTGGTGTTGTGTAAGTGTGTCGGTGTTGTGTAAGTGTGTTGGTATTGTGTGTGTCGGTGTTGTGTAAGTATGGTGTAAGTGTGTTGGTACTGTGTAAGTGTGTTAGTACTGTGTAAGTGTGTCGGTGTTGTGCAAGTATGGTGTAAGTGTGTTGGTGTTGTGTAAGTGTGTCGGTGTTGTGTAAGTGTGTTGGTATTGTGTGTGTCGGTGTTGTGTAAGTATGGTGTAAGTGTGTCGGTGTTGTGTAAGTGTGTTGGTATTGTGTATTGTGTTGTTCAGGTTACTAAAGAAGCGTCAGAAGCTCTTTGACAAGTTTTTGTGTGGCGGTTCTGGAAACGTTCATGAGACTCGCAGGAGACGCCGGCGCTTACGAAACATTCCCGTGCCGGAACTGGAGGAGGCAGAGCCGGAGGCGGGCCACGGGACGAGGGATAATGAGGGGGCGTGGCCTGTGGGTGTGACTAAGCACAGTCTCGTCTCCATGAGGAATGATGAGGAGTGGCCTGTGGGCGAGGCTCAGGACAGTACCATGAGGGATTGTAATGAGGAAGCGTGGCCTGTGGGAGTGGCTAAACACAGTCTCGTCTCCATGATGGATGGTAATGAGGGGGCGTGGCATGTGGGCGTGGCTCAGGACAGGGCCATGAGGGATGATAGTGAGGGGGCGTGGCCTCTGGGCGTGGCTCAGGACAGTACCATGAGGGATGAAAGTGAGGGGGCGTGGCCTGTGGGCGTGGCTAACCACAGTCTGGTTTCCTCAGAACGCTTGTTTGTTTTCCGCTGCGCTCCTCCTTCAGCGCCGCTGCAGACACAGAACACTCGCTCACGCAAGAAAAAACGCAACTTCCTGAACTTTAAGAAAGCCAGTGTGGCTCCTCAACAACACACATGACGACTACACTGCAAGGCATCATGGGAATATAATTACATCAGTGTCTTTCTCTGTATATATTGTTGTTTTATTATTATCTTTTATCGCTAAAGGGTTAGGGTTAGAGCTGCTAAAAGCTGATTGGTTGTTTCCAGTTTGCATCCAATGACATTGTGTTTGTTTCTTTGTCAATCATTTTCCTTCCATTTCCTTCAAATTGAAAGTCCTTTGACTTGCAGCTTCATATTTACACTATTTTTATTGAAGAGAAAAAGGTTTTCTAATCAACTAAAAGATTGATCAGTTGAAAAGGGCTATAAAATTAAATCTGTATTTTATTTCTGAGACTCGGATTCGTCTCGTTTGGTTTCTGTGTCAGTGTGTGTTTTATATGAACTCAGACTACAGAAAGTTTCTGGAAAGGAGTCATTTATTTAAAAGGTTTCAGAAATATAATCTGTGCTTTGATCTGAACATCTTTTCAGATAGATAGACAGATATATACACACACACACACACACACTCTCTCTCTCTCTCTCTCTCTCTCTCTCTCTCTCACACACACACACCTGTCTGTGCTTGTACCCATGTAACCATATTTTAGCCACATGGAAGTGAAACAGCCGCTGTGAAGCCAAACCCCTCATGGAAGAAGAACGTCATCATGGGAACTGGGAGCTCGTCAGGATCAACTGAACGCTGGATCTTCAAATGAATGTGAAGTTCGCGTCATAGACTCTTTAAAACACCTCCAAGAGTTCCTCACGCCGGTCAGTTATCGAAAACACATCTATGGAAGGGTTAGGGTTAGGGCTTGCATTCGTATGAGCTGAAATTCAACATGGTTGAATATTTAAGCTGTGAATATTTCAATTCAAAACATTTCACAGACATTTTCATGATTAAAAAATCAATAATTCATATTCACCTTTCAGATTTCACTTCCAAAATGTTCATTCTGTTTAAAATACAATATTAATACTATAATATTCGACAGGCAATTTTTAGTCCATTTTATTTCGCCTTACAGATTCGCTTCCACAAATTCACTGGTTCAAATCAGTGGGTAAGGGTTTCATATTACTTTGAAGGTACCCCCGGGAGCCGCCATTGGCTAACAAGCCTTCACCTGCTGTTAGCATCCCATTGACTCCCATTCATTTTGGCGTCACTTTGACAGCGAATAACTTTACATCTGAGGTGTTTAAAGACTCCATTTGTCCATGGTTTATTTCTAAAGAAACACGACAATGTATAAAAGGCTCCATTACCTTGTATCTTACGTTATGCCCCCGTAGAAGCAGTTTTTGTAAAAGTAGGCTAACGATTGCGTCATAACCACGCGACTCTCTGGAAATTACCGTAGAGACAGGAAGAAAAGCTCGCATGCAATCGGGGGGACGTGGAGGCATAAAGTCCGATAAAGTCAAGGGAGAAGGCCATAGAGAGTCATGACGTTGCTCCTGCTCCTAGCTCATGGACAGATCCTACTCACGCTTTCCATCTCTGCAAGATTCGGAAGGGAATGGTTCAGATTTCGTTTGGCACAGCTACTAGAAAACTTACAACTGTCAGGCAGGCTGCTCACGTCACATCCACGTTGTCAAGCTCAGTTTGGCCGTTTCTCAATATGCGTTCTTGTCTGTACTTGCGTTCTTGTGGACTTGTGAAACGTCATCAGTCGCTGCCCAAGTACCGTCCCAATACACAAGTTTGCAATTTGGCAAGAACGGTTAAAAATCCCGGAAGTGTTCTTGACACGCCCATTTTACCGAGGATGCATAGGTTGGTAACTTGAGTGAACTTGACGGCAGAAATATCCCAGCATTCATTTCTGCATTCGAGGAATGAGAGGTCAATACAGCAAGTCGTTTTTCTACAATTTCGTACGCCATTTCATCACTAAATTCACTTCTGAGAACATTTGATGCGAGAAATCAACTGTGTACGTTAGATTTCAAATATTGGCATTTTTCGAAAATGCGCTCAAACGTTTTCGGAAGTGAGAATCTCCAGCGTAGGTAGCTTTATTGTTATGAATATACATAGTGTACAGTTGTAGAGTAATCCCTTGAGCTGAGGGTAGGCTTGGGCGATAAAGCCTGGCTGTTATCGTCAATAATTCTCGTTATGTTTGGGTACTGCAGACGGCGTCTGTGCGGAGGTATTATTGCGCAATACCAGCAAGAACACATCGTCTCAAAGTGTCAGCAGCGTTCTGTGTGCTCGTCACCTTGTGAGTTCATTCTTCCAAGAACAACTAGCAAGAGCGTTCTCCTCAAGAACACAAGTCCGTTCTTTGCATTCTTGGTTTTGAGAAACACCCTTTGAGTCTGCGCAGTACGCTTGGCAATCAGGAAATGAGGGCTTCTAATGTGCTTCACTTTCTCTCCGTTGAAACCTATGGGGTCGCTGTGTCCAGTTTATATACTGTCTATAGCTGTGTCCCAAAGTGAAGGCTGCATCCTTCGAAGGCCGTTTTTGAAGGCCGGATGGCCGTATTTGAAGGCCGATTGCGTCACCGTGGGGCGACGAAGGACGTCCCAATTCAAAGGCTGCATCCTTGGAAGGTCGCATTTGAAGGCCGATTGCGTCACCGCGGCTCGATGAAGGCTGTCCCAATTCAGTTTTGCATCCTTCGAAGGCCGCATTCGAAGGCCGGTTGCGTCATCGCGCCGCGACGAAGGCTTCCCTGATTCAAAAGCGACGCCAAATGCACCCTTCGTTTCCCCGTGAAAAGAAGGATACATAAATGGACACTTAGCGGCCTATTCTACCCCATAAGTCATTGCGCGCCGTTGACGACAGCATTTATTTATTTATTTTTAAAGGCGGCCGAGACTAGAGATCGGTGGTGGACAGCAAATTCACATTTAAATGTAAGTATTATGTTTTCATTTAGGCTACTCAAAAAGCTAGCAAAACCAGAGTTAAAGTTTCTTATAAACTTCTTTAACTCCTTCGTCACCATTGCGTGGCTACATTTATCAGGTAGTTTTAGGCAAAACTTGTGGTAATAACGTTATTAGTTTAACGACCTATTTGTAATATTTGCACTTGTGTATTATAAAAAATATCACTCACCCAATAAAGCCCAAAACAATAAGAAAAGCAGTAGATAAGGCAATGGGATTTCACTTTTATGTGTTTTTGTAGTGCTGTCATGCAAGCTATGTGGTTTTAACCAAATTTTAGTATACAGAAATATGATTTCTTAAGTATTTTGTATGCGTGTCTTGATGTGTCATATTTTTCAGTGTTAACAATGCAGTGTTAAGATTGCTCCTCTGTGTTAAGTACCCTTTTCTGCTTTTTTTTAGAACAATTCTGGAAAAAATGGGTGTATATACAGTATATATATATATATGAAAAGTAATACACACATCTTTGCTAAAAATGTATTGTCCTGTTGTTGTTAACAAGCCATGGTTCATTTGCTCTGCCCTTAGGATTGCAAGTGTCCTGGGACAGGTGAGGGTGTGAGTGGGAAACCCACTGCTGAAACTTGGCCCTGGTTTGTCCTCATGGATGAGGCGTTGGGACAGAGGCATTGCACCACCCCCCCTGTCCTCATCGCCTCAATCCCTGAGGACGCACCAGGGCCGAGTTCAGTAGTGGGTCCCACGGTGAGGAGGAGCCAGGGGCAGCAGCACCAGCAACACCAGTAGCACCAGCAGCAGCACCAGCAACACCAGTAGCACCAGCAGGAGCACCAGCACCAGCACGAAGGCGGCGAGACAGGACGGGTTTTTGGACTTGATCAGAGAAGAAATGCAACTAGAGAGGGAGGCAGAGGCGAGGAGAGCACAGGAGAGTAGGGAGAGGATGGACAGGCTGTTTTCTCTTCTTGAGAGAATGATTGAAAAATATATACATTTTCTACATATTCTTGTTGAACTTTTTTCACTTTTATTTTTTAAAATAAAAATTATGTACATTTTATTTTTATGCAACTTTAATTGTGTAAATAAAAGAGAATGAATTGTTCTGGACATTGTTTATTTTTGTAATGACAGTAATACTTTCTGCATGAAACAAATTCTATACCTTTTTATTTTTTCAAATAAAATTGGTAAATGAAAGTCATTTGTTCTATAGGCTACATTAAAGTACTTTTTCCAACTATTTACAAAATACGTTAAACATATCAAAGTCAACATAAACATTTAATTTTACAATACATAAAATAAGAAAAAAATGATGTAGACTCTATTGAGCTGAGCTGCTGGACCGGGATGGGCTGCCCCTGGTAAGGCCTCCTGCTGGTGGGACATCATCTGGGATGGTCTCCAGAGCGTTTGAGTGCATATTTCCACGATCCACTAAGTTGGCTACCAACAGGTTTGCAGGGCTGATTCAATCGACGGCTTTCTGAAAAAAGTACTTTTAATAACTACTGCATTTATATTAGGCTACTACTGCATTACTGCGTAGGCTATGTTGCATTTTACTTCTGTATATTTTCAATATACAGTAATATCTGGTTGTTACATTATATACTTTTGTGTAGTTTAATCATATTGTGATGTGAGGGAAAAAAGTACTTCAGTAGGTTACTTGTTACTTCACATTTGTAAGTGAATACTTAACGAAATATGCAGTTCCGAAAATTAAAGTAACAAAATGTAGGCTTATTGTCACAATATTAACTAACTACAACTACAGCAGCCTCCCATTTCAAAGGGTGGATCTGACGCGCTCGGACCCGTCTAGCCTACGAAGGATTGTTCTTGTCGCCTGGCAACCGTGACAGCTGCAGATGACGAGCGCGAGAAATACTGGACTTTTTATATTCAACTGGGTTTTGTATTCAAACAGGGCTAAACTGAAAATACATGATCCTAAATACGGGGCTAAAAAATCCTCACCATGTCCTCCAGTAAAATATAAACCATAAAAATGACAATAGCCAATTCTGGCTCCATAGCTGTTTACTCAGTTATCAAAATGAATGATCAGGATAGCAGCTGTCCTCTCGCACCGTTGCTTGGCGCCTGGAGCGGTGATCGGGAACACCTGGTTGCACAATTAGGAAATCCTAGGAAGGCTACATGGTGCGTCCTTCAGAGGACGCATAGGCTGCATCCTTGAAGTCTGCGTCCTTCAAAGGATGCAGCCTTCAACATTGGGACACAGCTTGAGGTTCAAATTCGACATTGCACATCCGGGAACGGCAGGAATATCAGTAGATTGCCGATTGATGATCTCTAAGCTGTTAGTCGTCCTCACCAGCAGGGGCGCGAGAGCAGCTGTTGACGGAGAGACTCAGGGTGTTTCTCAAAACCAAGAATGCAAAGAACGGACTTGTGTTCTTGAGGAGAACGCTCTTGCTAGTTGTTCTTGGAAGAATGAACTCACAAGGTGACGAGCACACAGAACGCTGCTGACACTTTGAGACGATGTGTTCTTGCTGGTATTGCGCAATAATACCTCCGCACAGACGCCGTCTGCAGTACCCAAACATAACGAGAATTATTGACGATAACAGCCAGGCTTTATCGCCCAAGCCTACCCTCAGCTCAAGGGATTACTCTACAACTGTACACTATGTATATTCATAACAATAAAGCTACCTACGCTGGAGATTCTCACTTCCGAAAACGTTTGAGCGCATTTTCGAAAAATGCCAATATTTGAAATCTAACGTACACAGTTGATTTCTCGCATCAAATGTTCTCAGAAGTGAATTTAGTGATGAAATGGCGTACGAAATTGTAGAAAAACGACTTGCTGTATTGACCTCTCATTCCTCGAATGCAGAAATGAATGCTGGGATATTTCTGCCGTCAAGTTCACTCAAGTTACCAACCTATGCATCCTCGGTAAAATGGGCGTGTCAAGAACACTTCCGGGATTTTTAACCGTTCTTGCCAAATTGCAAACTTGTGTATTGGGACGGTACTTGGGCAGCGACTGATGACGTTTCACAAGTCCACAAGAACGCAAGTACAGACAAGAACGCATATTGAGAAACGGCCTCATTCATTCATAGAAACGGATTTACAGAAATGGAGCAAGCCTTAGTATCTGTGATGATGATCAGGGCCATTAGCTAGGCCTATATATGGAAAAGCTGATAAAGACACAAATTGTAAGATAAGAAGTCGAAATGATGACTGTCATGATTGACTTTTAATGTCATAATTTCGACTTTTATTATCATTTCAATTTTTATGAAATAATTATGCTTTTAAGTCATAATTTCCATTTTTAATTTCATCA
>CM043367.1:41629667-41657167 GCA_023718395.1 Leucaspius delineatus | reverse complement strand
TTACATAAACCCCGCCCCCTGAACACGATTTATAGATTATCAAGACAGAATATGCTAATCAATGACTAGAAGATAACTCCACATCTAGGGTGACCACCCGTCCCGCGTAGCGCGTGCGCGCACAGCGTTTGAAGCCCAATAAACGCGTCACGCAAATTGAGGCCGTGTCACGCATAATCATAATCATAATCTATGCTTGCTCAAAAAAAAGTTGGTCGCTCTATATACTCGAGCCCCAAGCAGACAAACGAACATTACTTGACATTTCAGCACGCTATTGTTGCCACACAAACCCCTCAGTTGAACTGCTGACTAGGTTGTTGTCAACTTTTTCGTTGTTGTCATGACAGCGCACGCACGCGCATACCAGACACACTGGGAAGGAAGGAACTTTTAGATGCGCGCTTTCCAATTCGAAAAATTCGAGAAAGAGACTGTCTGAGAGCCAACGCCATAAAAAGAGAAGGTGTAAGTACAAGAAACAAGAATGGGGAAATTAATATTTGTGGCTTAAAAAGGTGTTGAGGGGGATACCGAGAGGGCTTTTTGTGACCTTTGCAAAACGTCCTTCTCAATCGGACATGGAGGGAGGGGAATACGAGGTCAATCGTTCAATTTTTTACTGTTCCTGTGGTGTTGAGCAACTACAATTCCGTTAATCCTATAAATTTATATTATAATTTATTAATTTATTTAAAGTAAATAAATTGTAATGAAAAATAAATAAAATTATATAGTAAATCTTAAGTGGAAGTACATCTGTCAATTCATAAAGAGTCTTTATTTAGAAAAAAATACATTGGTTGGCCTATTCATGAGCATACATCAAAAGTTACACGTTTAGGAGAATAGGGCATTATTAATACTATGCAAGGTGGTATGTGCTAGAAATGGGGTTCTGAAATGGTCCCAGTGGGGCACCGCCGTGCCAGACAGTGTCCCACATTGTCCCTCAAAAACATACCCCTTGTCCCCCCTTGGGCTTATTAGCAGCTTCATAAATTCATCAACTAACCATTCAGAAATGTCCTGTTGCTTCTACATGTTGTCACTTCTTCTTGAGTCTCTCCATCTTTGTCCGACTCCGGTTTGAACATAAAAGGCTAAAAGTTTTTGAAATGTTCAGTGTGTGTGTGTGTGAGGTAAAAGGACACAAGCTCTTGTAGCTCCGCCCCCTGTGCCTGGAGCAGCAGCTCATTTGCATTTAAAGGAACAGACACAAAACGGTGCGTTTTTGCTCACCCTCAAAAAGTGACAATTTGAACATGCTATATAAAAATATCTGTGGGGTATTTTTAGCTAAAACTTCACACACACACTCTGGGGACATCAGAGACTTATTTTACATCTTGTGAAAATGGCATTATACCACCTCTTTAATACCAATGAATTTGGATTTTTCATCCATTTTTTATTTTGCTAAATCATAAATAACAGTATAAGATTATAGGATTACATGAAAAAGTTTTGCACGTGTAAGGCTGCGTGGGAACGAGTGAGGGAAGAGTGTTCAGAACACGTGACCCAGACGAGACAAACGTCAAGACTATAATGTTCTTCTTATTGGGTTTTTTATTGAAAATTTGCATTTATGAATATAAAATTTTGTCAGAACTATAGAGAGCCTAAGTCCCGCCCCTCCGCTTCCGGCTCATGGGACCTTACTTCGGAAAAAATATGTATGGAAGTCAATGGCGAGAGATAACTTATCTTTTTATTCCGTCTGAACTGTGCCCTGAACTACACATATGATGTTTGTCAATTTAAAAGGTAACTAGAAAAAAAAGTTTGTTGAGACAAACTTTAAGTTGGCTTGAGAAAGCCTGACCAGAGAGTTTGAAGAAGTTTAAAGAAGTTCGAAGTTTAAAGAAGTTAGAAGTTTAAAGTAGTTTGAAGTTTAAAGTAGTTTAAAGTTAGATTGATAGATTAGTTAGTTATTAGTTAGAAAGAAAGAAAGAAAGAAAGAAAGAAAGAAAGAAAGAAAGAAAGATAGAAAGATTAGTTAGAAAGAAAGAAAGGATAGACAAAGAAAAAAGAGAAATAAGAAGGAAAGAGTAGGTAGAAAGAAAGTTAGATTAGTTAGAAAGAAAAAAATAGATTAGTTAGAAAGAAAAAATATAGATTAGAAAAAGAAAGATTAGTTAGAAAGAAAGATAGATTAGTAAGAAAGAAAGAAAGAAAGTAAGAAAGAAAGATAGATAGATTTGAAAGAAAGAAAGAGAGAGAGAGAGAAAGAAAGATTGATAAGAACGAATGAAAGAAAGATTGATTAGTTAGAAAGTAAGAAAGAAAGAAAGATTAGTTAGAAAGAAAGAAAGAAAGAAAGAAAGATTAGGTAGAAAGAAAGAATGAAAGAAAAAATAAAGAAAGATTAGGTAGAAAGAAAGAATGAAAGAAAAAATAAAGAAAGATTAGGTAGAAAGAAAGAAAGAAAAAGATTAGGTAGAAAGAAAGAAAGAAAGAAAGAAAGAAAGAAAGAAAGAAAGAAAGAAAGAAAGAAAGATTAGGTAGAAAGAAAGAAAAAATAAAGAAAGATTAGGTAGAAAGAAAGAAAGAAAAAGATTAGGAAGAAAGAAAGAAAGAAAGAAAGAAAGAAAGAAAGAAAGAAAGAAAGAAAGAAAGAAAGAAAGAAAAAAGAAAGAAAGATTAGTTAGAAAAAATAAATAAAGAAAAAATAAAGAAAGATTAGGTAGAAAGAAAGAAAGAAAGAAAGAAAGAAAGAAAGAAAGAAAGAAAGAAAAAAGAAAGAAAGATTAGGTAGAAAGAAAGAATGAAAGAAAAAATAAAGAAAGATTAGGTAGAAAGAAAGAAAGAAAGAAAGAAAGAAAGAAAGAAAGAAAGAAAGAAAGAAAGAAAAAAGAAAGAAAGATTAGTTAGAAAAAAGAAAGAAAGAAAGAAAGAAAGATTAGCTAAAAAGAAAGAAAGAAAGAAAGAAAGATTAGGCAGAAAGAAAGAAAGACAGATTAGTTAGAAAGAAAGAAAGAAAGATTAGGTATAAAGAAAGAAAGAAAGAAAGAAAGAAAGAAAGAAAGAAAGATTAGCTAGAAAGAAAGAAAGAAAGAAAGATTAGGTAGAAAGAAAGAAAGACAGATGAGTTAGAAAGAAAGAAAGAAAGAAAGAAAGAAAGAAAGAAAGATTAGGTAGAAAGAAAGAAAGACAGATTAGTTAGAAAGAAAGAAAGAAAGAAAGAAAGAAAGAAAGAAAGAAATAAAGAAAGAAAGAAAGATTAGGTAGAAAGAAAGAAAGAAAGAAAGAAAGAAAGAAAGTAAAAGATTAGAAAGAAAGAAAGAAAGAAAGAAAGAAAGAAAGAAAGAAAGAAAGAAAGATTAGGTAGAAAGAAAGAATGAAAGAAAAAATAAAGAAAGATTAGGTAGAAAGAAAGAAAGAAAAAGATGAGGTAGAAAGAAAGAAAGAAAAAGATTAGGTAGAAAGAAAGAAAGAAAAAGATTAGGTAGAAAGAAAGAAAGAAAGAAAGAAAGAAAGAAAGAAAGAAAGAAAGAAAGAAAGAAAGAAAGAAAGATTAGGTAGAAAGAAAGAATGAAAGAAAAAATAAAGAAAGATTAGGTAGAAAGAAAGAAAGAAAAAGATTAGGTAGAAAGAAAGAAAGAAAGAAAGAAAGAAAGAAAGAAAGAAAGAAAGAAAGAAAGAAAGAAAGATTAGGTAGAAAGAAAGAAAAAATAAAGAAAGATTAGGTAGAAAGAAAGAAAGAAAAAGATTAGGAAGAAAGAAAGAAAGAAAGAAAGAAGAAAGAAAGAAAGAAAGAAAGAAAGAAAGAAAGAAAGAAAAAAGAAAGAAAGATTAGTTAGAAAAAATAAATAAAGAAAAAATAAAGAAAGATTAGGTAGAAAGAAAGAAAGAAAGAAAGAAAGAAAGAAAGAAAGAAAGAAAGAAAGAAAGAAAAGAAAGAAAGATTAGGTAGAAAGAAAGAATGAAAGAAAAAATAAAGAAAGATTAGGTAGAAAGAAAGAAAGAAAGAAAGAAAGAAAGAAAAAGAAAGAAAGAAAAAAGAAAGAAAGATTAGTTAGAAAAAAGAAAGAAAGAAAGAAAGAAAGATTAGCTAAAAAGAAAGAAAGAAAGAAAGAAAGATTAGGCAGAAAGAAAGAAAGACAGATTAGTTAGAAAGAAAGAAAGAAAGATTAGGTATAAAGAAAGAAAGAAAGAAAGAAAGAAAGAAAGAAAGAAAGATTAGCTAGAAAGAAAGAAAGAAAGAAAGATTAGGTAGAAAGAAAGAAAGACAGATGAGTTAGAAAGAAAGAAAGAAGAAAGAAAGAAAGAAAGAAAGATTAGGTAGAAAGAAAGAAAGACAGATTAGTTAGAAAGAAAGAAAGAAAGAAAGAAAGAAAGAAAGAAAGAAATAAAGAAAGAAAGAAAGATTAGGTAGAAAGAAAGAAAGAAAGAAAGAAAGAAAGAAAGAAAGTAAAAGATTAGAAAGAAAGAAAGAAAGAAAGAAAGAAAGAAAGAAAGAAAGAAAGAAAGATTAGGTAGAAAGAAAGAATGAAAGAAAAAATAAAGAAAGATTAGGTAGAAAGAAAGAATGAAAGAAAAAATAAAGAAAGATTAGGTAGAAAGAAAGAAAGAAAAAGATGAGGTAGAAAGAAAGAAAGAAAAAGATTAGGTAGAAAGAAAGAAAGAAAAAGATTAGGTAGAAAGAAAGAAAGAAAGAAAGAAAGAAAGAAAGAAAGAAAGAAAGAAAGAAAGAAAGAAAGATTAGCAAGAAAGAAAGAAAGAAAGAAAGAAAAAAGAAAGAAAGATTAGTTAGAAAAAAGAAAGAAAGAAAGAAAGAAAAATTAGCTAGAAAGAAAGAAAGAAAAATTAGCTAGAAAGAAAGAAAGAAAGAAAGAAAGATTAGGTAGAAATAAATAAATAAATAAAGAAATAAAGAAAGAAAGAAAGAAAGAAAGAAAGAAAGAAAGAAAGATTAGGTAGAAAGAAAGAAAGAAAGAAAGAAAGAAAGAAAGAAAGTAAAAGATTAGAAAGAAAGAAAGTAAGAAAGAAAGAAAGAAAGAAAGAAAGAAAGAAAGAAAGATTAGGTAGAAAGAAAGAATGAAAGAAAAAATAAAGAAAGATTAGGTAGAAAGAAAGAAAGAAAAAGATTAGGTAGAAAGAAAGAAAGAAAAAGATTAGGTAGAAAGAAAGAAAGAAAGAAAGAAAGAAAGAAAGATTAGCAAGAAAGAAAGAAAGAAAGAAAGAAAGAAAGAAAGAAAGAAAGAAAGAAAGATTAGTTAGAAAAAAGAAAGAAAGAAAGAAAGAAAGAAAAATTAGCTAGAAAGAAAGAAAGAAAAATTAGCTAGAAAGAAAGAAAGAAAGAAAGAAAGAAAGAAAGAAAGAAAGAAAGATTAGGTAGAAATAAAGAAAGACAGATTAGTTAGAAAGCAAGATAGATAGATTAGTTAGAATGAAAGATATATAGATTAGTTAGAAAGAAAGATAGATAGATTAGTTAGAATGAAAAATAGATAGATTAATTAAAAAGATAGATAAGTTAGTTAGAAAGATAGACAGATTAGTAAGAAAGAAAGAAAGAAAGAAAGATAGATAAATTAGTTAGAAAGATAGATAGATTAGTTAGAATGAAAGATAGATAAATTAAAAAGAAAGAAAGAGATAAGTTAGTTAGAAAGATAGACAGATTAGTAAGAAAGAAAGAAAGAAAGAAAGATAGATAGATAAGTTAGTTAGAAAGATAGATAGATTAGTTAAAAAGAAAGAAAGAAAGATAGCCTAAATTGGTTATGAAGATAGATAGATTAGTAAGAAAGAAAGATAGATAGGTTAGTTAGAAAGATAGATTAGTTAAAAAGAAAGTAAGAAAGAAAGATAGATAAGTTAGTTAGACAGATAGATTAGTTCAAAAGTAAGTAAGAAAGAAAGATAGATAAGTTAGTTAGAAAGATAGATTAGTGAAAAAGAAAGAAAGAAAGATAGATAATATAGAACGGAAGAAAGATGAAATAAAGATTAGATAGATAGATTAGTTAAAAAGAAAGAAAGATAGATAGATTAGTTAAAAAGAAAGAAAGATAGATAAGTTAGAAAGATAGCTAGATTAGTAAGAAAGAAAGATAGATAAGTTAGTTAGTTAGAAAGATAGATAGATTAGTAAGAAAGAAAGATAAATTAGTTAGAAAGATAGATTAGTTAGAAAGAAAAAAAGATAGATAAGTTAGTAAGAAAGATAGATAGATTAGTTAAAAAGAAAGAAAGATAGATAAGTTAGTTAGAGAGATAGATAGATTAGTTAAAAAGAAAAAAGAAAGATAGATAAGTTAGTTAGAAAGATAGATAGATTAGTAAGAAAGAAAGATAGATAAGTTAGTTAGAAAGATAGATTAGTTAAAAAGAAAGAAAGATAGATAAGTTAGAATGATAGATTTAGAAAGAAAGATTGATAAGTTAGTTAGAGAGATAGATAGATTAGTAAGAAAGAAAGAAAGATAGATAGCCTAAGTTAGTTAGAAAGATAGATTAGTTAAAAAGAAAGATAGATAAGTTAGTTAGAAAGATAGATAGATTAGTTAAAAAGAAAGAAAGAAAGATAGATAGCCTAAGTTAGTTAGAAAGATAGATAGATTAGTAAGAAAGAAAGAAAGATAGATAAGTTAGTTAGAAAGATAGATTAGTTAAAAAGAAAGAAAGAAAGAAAGATAGATAAGTTAGTTAGAAAGATAGATAGATTAGTAAGAAAGAAAGAAAGATAGATAAGTTAGTTAGAAAGACAGATTAGTTAAAAAGAAAGAAAGATAGATAAGTTAATTAGAAAGAAAGATAGATAAGTTAGAAAGATATATAGATTAGTTAAAAAGAAAGAAAGATAGATAAGTTAGTTAGAAAGATAGATAGATTAGTAAGAAAGAAAGAAAGATAGATATGTTAGTTAGAAAGATAGATCGATTAGTAAGAAAGAAAGAAAGATAGATAAGTTAGTTAGAAAGATAGATAGATTAGTTAAAAAGAAAGAAAGATAGATAAGTTAGAAAGATAGATTAGTTAAAAAGAAAGAAAGATAGATAAGTTAGTTAGAAAGAAAGATTAGATAGATAGATAGATAGATAGATAGATAGATAGATAGATAGATAGATAGATAGATAGAGTTAAAAAGATGACAGAAAGATAGATAGATAGATAGATAGATAGATAGATAGATAGATAGATAGATAGATAGATAGATAGATAGATAGATAGATAGATAGATAGATAGATAGAGTTAAAAAGATAGATAGATATATAGATAGATATATAGATAGATAGATAGATAGATAGATAGATAGATAGATAGATAGATAGATAGATAGATATAGATCTATATGAAGATAAGATAAGAAAGATAAGAATGAATGAAAGAAAGATTGATTGTTTAGAAAGAAAGAAAGAAAGAAAGAAAGAAAGGATTAGTTAGAAAGATTAGACAGAAAGAAAGAAAGATTGATTAGTAAGAAAGAAAGAAAGAAAGAAAGAAAGAAAGATTGATTGATTAGAAAGAAAGAAAGAAAGAAAGAGAAATAAAGATTGATTAGTTAGAAAGAAAGAAAGAAAGAGAAAGAAAGAAAGAAAGATTGATAAGAAAGAAAGAAAGAAAGAAAGAAAGAAAGAAAGAAAGAAAGAAAGAAAGAAAGAAAAAGAAAGATTGATTATTTAGAAAGAAAGAAAGAAAGAAAGAAAGAAAGAAAGAAAGAAAGATTGATAAGAAAGAACGAATGAAAGAAAGATTGATTATTTAGAAAGAAAGAAAGAATTAGAAAGAAAGAAAGAAAGAAAGAAAGATTGATTGATTGATTGATTGATTGATTGATTGATTAGTTAGAAAGAAAGAAAGAAAGAAAGAAAGAAAGAAAGAAAGAAAGAAAGATTGATTATTTAGAAAGAAAGAAAGGATTAGTTTGAAAGAAAGAAAGAAAGATTGATTAGTTAGAAAGAAAGAAAGAAAGAAAAAGAAAGATTGATTATTTAGAAAGAAAGAAAGAAAGAAAGAAAGAAAGAAAGAAAGAAAGAAAGAAAGATTGATAAGAAAGAACGAATGAAAGAAAGATTGATTATTTAGAAAGAAAGAAAGGATTAGTTAGAAAGAAAGAAAGAAAGAAAGAAAGAACGAAAGAACGAAAGATTGATTAGTTAGAAAGTAAGTAAGAAAGATTAGTTAGAAAGAAAGAAAGAAAGAAAGATTAGTTAGAAAGAAAGATAGATAAATTAGTTAGAAACAGCTAGATTAGTTAGAAAGATAGATAGAATAGTTAGAAAGATAGATAAGTTAGTTAGAAAGATTAGTTAGAAAGAAAGAAAGATAGATAATTTAGTTAGAAAGATAGATTAGTTAGAAAGAAAGATAGACAAGTTAGAAAGATAGATAGATTAGTTAAAAAGAAAGAAAGATAGATAAGTTAGAAAGATAGATTAGTTAAAAAGAAAGAAAGATAGATAAGTTAGTTGGAAAGAGATAGATTAGTAAGGAAGAAAGATAATATAGATAGATAGATAGATAGATAGATAGATAGATAGATAGATAGATAGATAGATAGATAGATAGATAGATAGATAGATAGATAGATAGATAGATAGATAAGGTTTGAAGATAGATAGATAGATAGATAGAAAAGGTTTGAAGATAGATAGATAGATAGATAGATAGATAGATAGATAGATAGATAGTTTAATTGAGTCTATGGCTTCAGAGAGTTTAGATTTGAGTTTTTAGTTTGTGCACTAATGGGCCACCGTAGCCTTGGCTCAATTTGAACAGTCTGCAATGTAAGTCTATGGGATTTTTATGATTTTTAATATTAATTTTTAAGAAAACTGAAAGTCAAATCAGTCTGAAAAGATATAGCACACCAAGTCAGAACAGTCTTAAGGTCTGACCCGAGTTTGGTGGTCGTAGCTTTAACGGTCTAGGAGGAGTTAGAGTCAGAAATTTTGGCTAAGAAGAAAAAGAAGAATAATAATAAGTTTAAATAGGATTTCAGTAAGTTGGCTTTCCCAAGCCAACTTAATTATGAAAGTCAAGAAAGTCGCAGTTTGTCATAAAACAGAAGAGTAACGTTAAATTTTATGTGAAAATCGCTCAATGAACTACATCTCTCGTCTCGCACTATGTACGTCACAAGATCCGTTGCTCGTATGTGTGTATTCTGGCTCAAAACACTCAGGCATGACGGCGTTACGTTACGATTATAAGGTAAGACTATAGAAAAAATGACAGACATTAGCTTCAGTAAAGTTAGCTTCATTCATTGAGAGAAAAGGTATGACGTCGCATGTGCGCCTTCTGGGTTTGTAGTCTTTCTAATTACGTATTTTCACAGTCTTATACCTCAGCAGTTTTACATCAAACTGCGACTTTCTTGACTTTAAAATGTATCTTTTAAATTGACAAACATCATATGTGTAAATCAGGGCACAACTCAAACGAAATCAAAATATTTGTTGTCTCTCGCCATTGACTACCATACAATATTTTTCCGAAATAAGGTCCCATGGTGGTCGACCGGAAGGGGAGGGACTTAGGCTCTCTATAAGAAGATCAATTGAATTAGAATATTAGATCATCACCAAGCACCTGCAGTCACATGGGATTTACGGGTCAGGTGATGCAGAAATTGGTGTGTGGCGTCGCTCTATAGAGGAGGTTTATATAGCAGCGCTGAGGCTATTGGACCAACCTGAGACACAGAACCTGAGACACACAGAACCCGAGACACACAGAACCCGAGACACACAGAACCCGAGACACACAGAACCCGAGACACATAGAACCTGAGACACACAGAACCTGAGACACACAGAACCCGAGACACACAGAACCCGAGAGACACAGAACCTGAGTCACACAGAACCCGAGACACATAGAACCTGAGACACACAGAACCTGAGACACACAGAACCCGAGACACACAGAACCCGAGAGACACAGAACCTGAGTCACACAGAACCCGAGAGACAGAACCTGAGACACACAGAACCTGAGACACACAGAACCCGAGAGACACAGAACCTGAGACACACAGAACCTGAGTCACACAGAACCCGAGAAACACAGAACCCGAGAGACAGAACCTGAGACACACAGAACCTGAGACACACAGAACCCGAGAGACACAGAACCTGAGTCACACAGAACCTGAGACACACAGAACCTGAGTCACACAGAACCCGAGAAACACAGAACCTGAGACACACATAACCTGAAACACACAGAACCCGAGAGACACAGAACCTGAGACACACAGAACCTGAGACACACAGAACCCGAGAGACACAGAACCCCAGAGACACAGAACCCGAGACACACAGAACCTGAGACACACAGAACCTGAGTCACACAGAACCTGAGACACACAGAACCCGAGAGACAGAACCTGAGACACACAGAACCTGACACACAGAACCCGAGAGACACAGAACCTGAGACACAGAACCTGAGACACACAGAACCCGAGAGACACAGAACCCCAGAGACACAGAACCTGAGACACACAGAACCTGAGACACTGAGAACCCGAGAGACACAGAACCCCAGAGACACAGAACCCGAGACACACAGAACCCGAGAAACACAGAACCTGAGACACACAGAACCCGAGAAACACAGAACCTGAGACACACAGAACCAGAGAGACAGAACCTGAGACACACAGAACCTGAGACACACAGAACCCGAGAGACACAGAACCCCAGAGACACAGAACCTGAGACACACAGAACCTGAGACACACAGAACCCGAGAGACACAGAACCCCAGAGACACAGAACCCGAGACACACAGAACCCGAGAAACACAGAACCCGAGACACACAGAACCCGAGAAACACAGAACCTGAGACACACAGAACCCGAGAAACACAGAACCTGAGACACACAGAACCCGAGAGAGACAGAACCTGAGAGACACAAAACCTGAGAGACACAGAACCTGAGAGACGCAGAACCTGAGAGACACAGAACCTGAGAGACACAGAACCCAAGACACAGAACCCGAGAGACAGAGAACCTGAGACACACAGAACCTGAGACACACCGAACCTGAGAGACGCAGAACCTGAGACACACAGAACCTGAGACACACAGAACCTGAGAGACACAGAACCTGAGACACACCGAACCTGAGAGACGCAGAACCTGAGACACACAGAACCTGAGAGACGCAGAACCTGAGACACACAGAACCTGAGACACACAGAACCCGAGAGACACAGAACCTGAGACACACAGAACCTGAGACACACAGAACCCGAGAGACACAGAACCCCAGAGACACAGAACCCCAGAGACACAGAACCCGAGACACACAGAACCTGAGACACACAGAACCTGAGTCACACAGAACCCGAGAAACACAGAACCCGAGAGACAGAACCTGAGACACACAGAACCTGAGACACACAGAACCCGAGAGACACAGAACCTGAGTCACACAGAACCTGAGACACACAGAACCTGAGTCACACAGAACCCGAGAAACACAGAACCTGAGACACACATAACCTGAAACACACAGAACCCGAGAGACACAGAACCTGAGACACACAGAACCTGAGACACACAGAACCCGAGAGACACAGAACCCCAGAGACACAGAACCCGAGACACACAGAACCTGAGACACACAGAACCTGAGTCACACAGAACCTGAGACACACAGAACCCGAGAGACAGAACCTGAGACACACAGAACCTGAGACACACAGAACCCGAGAGACACAGAACCTGAGACACAGAACCTGAGACACACAGAACCCGAGAGACACAGAACCCCAGAGACACAGAACCTGAGACACACAGAACCTGAGACACTGAGAACCCGAGAGACACAGAACCCGAGAAACACAGAACCTGAGACACACATAACCTGAAACACACAGAACCCGAGAGACACAGAACCTGAGACACACAGAACCTGAGACACACAGAACCCGAGAGACACAGAACCCCAGAGACACAGAACCCGAGACACACAGAACCTGAGACACACAGAACCTGAGTCACACAGAACCTGAGACACACAGAACCCGAGAGACAGAACCTGAGACACACAGAACCTGAGACACACAGAACCCGAGAGACACAGAACCTGAGACACAGAACCTGAGACACACAGAACCCGAGAGACACAGAACCCCAGAGACACAGAACCTGAGACACACAGAACCTGAGACACTGAGAACCCGAGAGACACAGAACCCCAGAGACACAGAACCCGAGACACACAGAACCCGAGAAACACAGAACCTGAGACACACAGAACCCGAGAAACACAGAACCTGAGACACACAGAACCAGAGAGACAGAACCTGAGACACACAGAACCTGAGACACACAGAACCCGAGAGACACAGAACCCCAGAGACACAGAACCTGAGACACACAGAACCTGAGACACACAGAACCCGAGAGACACAGAACCCCAGAGACACAGAACCCGAGACACACAGAACCCGAGAAACACAGAACCTGAGACACACAGAACCCGAGAAACACAGAACCTGAGACACACAGAACCCGAGAGAGACAGAACCTGAGAGACACAAAACCTGAGAGACACAGAACCTGAGAGACGCAGAACCTGAGAGACACAGAACCTGAGAGACACAGAACCCAAGACACAGAACCCGAGAGACAGAGAACCTGAGACACACAGAACCTGAGACACACCGAACCTGAGAGACGCAGAACCTGAGACACACAGAACGTGAGACACACAGAACCTGAGAGACACAGAACCCGAGAAACACAGAACCTGAGACACACAGAACCCGAGAGACACAGAACCCGAGAGACACAGAACCCGAGAGACACAGAACCCGAGAGACACAGAACCTGAGACACACAGAACCTGAGAGACACAGAACCTGAGACACACAGAACCCGAGAGACAGAACCCTAGACACACAGAAACCGAGAGACACAGAACCCGAGACACACAGAACCTGAGACACACAGAACCTGAGAGACAGAACCCTAGACACACAGAAACCGAGAGACACAGAAACCGAGACACACAGAACCTGAGACACAGAACCCTAGACACACAGAAACCGAGAGACACAGAACCCGAGACACACAGAACCTGAGACACACAGAACCCGAGAGACAATGTAGGTGATCTCCGGGACCAGACCGCTGGCTGGTCCCCACAATGTAGGTGATCTCAGGTTTTACTATTCTTATGGGGACATTTGGTCCCCACAATGTAATATAAACAAGGGCACACACACACACACACACACACACACACAGCACGGACACGCTTAAAGCAGCATATGGTGGAAACACTAAAAGATATGAGTGAGAAAAGGATGCGCGTGTAAAAATAAAGTGATCTCTAAAGGCCCTGATGTAAATAATGAAGAGGAATGTGGAGAAACCCTCGTATAACGGCGCCCTCTGGCGGATGAAAGCGGCACTGCCTGTTCCTCACTCTCTCCTCTCCTTCACCTCAGGGCTTCCGTGTTCATACCAGTTCATCAAAACACTGTTTATTCATCAGACATCAACTGTGTTTTCAGTTTGCATTTCTGAAAACTCAAGGCGAAACACTGCGCAGAATGACGTCAGATAGTTAACTGGTGACGTCACTTCACATGAGCTTCTGTGATCACACACAGTGAATACGCACATTCGAATTAATTACATTTAATTATTTTTCCTTTCACTTTAAGAGCAATCTAAACGTTTTCAGAATCGTTCTAACTCTGAGTCTTTGACACACAATATGGTTGGAATTCTTTTTAGAGAATTAAATTTTTCCGTTGATGTGAGATAAAAAAAAATTAAAGCCAAATAATCCACCCGCGATTTAAAGCTGGAAACGACAAAACTAAATAATAAACAACGATATCGTCCAATGATGAATAGAACACTAATAGAGTTATCGTTCTTGCTGTGGACGAGCTTTAATATCACAGTGAAAGCAACTTTACAGAAATATTATGGAGTTAATCCTTAATCAAACTCAATAGCTCAAGTGCGATCATATCTTATGTCTACAGTGTAATATAGCGACTGATTCCGCCAAATAAACCTAAACATCAGGAGTGAATAATAATAACTGCGCATGTTATTCTGTGTGACGAGCAACGCATAAAACACAGGCAGAAATAATTCTGTGTGAGCTACACCAATATCTAATACAACATGAACATCAGCTTATGCTGGAGTTTGAACTTCATCACTCGGAACTTTTGGAGTTTTATGAATTGTATCTTTTGGCTGCATTGAATAATTTTACTTTATTATTGTTATTTTAAATATTTACATATTGTAAAGGCACTGATTGCATAAATGAAATATTCATTAATTAGGACGTAATTCATAAGTGCCGCTTCAGTTCCCAGCAAACATTGGTCCGACGGCAACGTCGTGTCCCTGGCCAAAAATAGTCGCGGTATGACGGCATAAATCGGTAAAAATATGTAACACAGAACATTTCCTAAAAATGCATTCAGATACATGTGTGCATGTCTACAGTTATCTGAGGTTGCATGTATAATTGTTATTTTGACTTTTAGCTACGTGTAGTTCAATATATACCCAGTGGCGATTCTAGGGGGTGGCCTGGGGTGGCCGGGGCCACCCCTGAAAGCTCATTGGCCACCCCTGTGGCCACCCCAGATCTGATAGGTAGTTGGTCAAGTTCGTCAACACAAGAAATGAGAAATGTTGCCAATCAATGATGACAGCTGATCAACTGATTTAGGGCCAGTTTAAATGTTTTAACTAACACAGTAACGGTCAAACTGAGACTTTGAGAGCTGATTTCTGCTCAGCGGACGTTTGGCCATGCAGGTCAGGTGACTTATGAGATGAAAGTACGTGCGCTGCACGGTGCACCTGCTGCTGCTAGTCCGTGAAACAAGAGGACGGTGACGGTCACACAGTTGCAACAATACAACAACAATAAAAACGCTGGAATCAGTCTATTGAGAGGTATGGTCGGGACCCAACGCAGCAGAGTGCGGCTCGGGAATATAGATCTGATGGCCGAGTGCGGGCACGGGCGGTAATGCACTCGTGTGTGTGCTGGTTGCGGGAGAGTAAAACGATTCGCGGGACTCCCGCAAAATAGAATTATCTATAAACTGAACATCTAAAAACAAATAAATTGTCATTCATCTGTTGCACAAAAGCAACAAGAACAACTAAAACAAAATAGAAACGATTTACAGGCCAGAGTCTCTATGTATAACATGTTTGCATTTGCAACAATGTAGCCAATCACAGACATATGTGTTGATTTCTTGAACGCAGTGGCCAATCAGAGACATTTAAGATAGAATCCCCTCACCGCTCAAAATGGACTTTTTGTTCAGTGCTGATTTCTGCATAGGCTACTGGCAAATCATCTGATTATAGCAAACAAAGTGTATATATTATGAAAGATTCATTATGCAGCCAGTTTCATTGATAATAACAGAGATTTGTGAGATCAAGATGAACTGAGATGTCAGCTTTTTAGGAATTATTAAGGGAGAAATCCGTCCTGCGCAGGTCTCTAATGTAGACTTTAAAAAGTAAGTAAGAATCTAAGTAAGAATCTTTATTGTCAATGTATATCAAGTATACAATGAAATTGCAATGCTCTACGGCCAGTGCATAATAAATATAAAAATTGTTAAAACAATAAATAAATAAAAAATATAAGACAGAATTTAAGAATATATAAGACAGAGACTACAGCTCACTCCATATTGTCCACATGTGTTATGAATTGAAAAACAAACGACTAACATTATATTTACATTAAAAGTAGCCTAGGCTGCAATCTAGTGTATGTGAACCTTTTTGCAGATAAACACAAGTGCATTTTCAGACAAGTTAATGGACAAGTTAATTGAGTAGCCTAAATCATATTCCCACTACGGTAATTAATAACAGACTATAGTAAACACATCTCCTAAATAGGCCTGTGACTGTATCTTACATTTTATGAAATAGTACCATTATTTAAAAATAAAGTTTGCACTTTGTTACTATTATTAAAATCCTCTATTGTTCATAAGAGTTTAAGGGTTTTCATAACATTACTTTATAGTAGGCTATATATGGCCACCCCACTCAAGTTTTGTGTCCCATCTTGGCCACCCCAGTAAAAATGTCCTGGATACGCCACTGTATATACCATGTTGTGTTTCGGGTGAGAGAGGACGTCACCATGGCGACGTCTTTTACACGTGCATTTATAGTCCATCATGACCCTCTATGAAATCAATTGTGATAAAGCTGTGCTTAATCCTTGCGTGGTTAATACTGCAATAATTAATTAAATTTTTTATTAAATTAAAGTTTTAATAAGTTTTGTGAATACGTCCACTGACGTCCTTTACACGTCTATAGTATCGGGTGAGAGGACGTCACCTGGCGACGTCTTTTACACGTGCATTTATAGTCCATCATGACCCTCCATCATGGAATCCTTGTGAAATATGCAAAAGCTGTGCTTAATCCTTGCATGGTTAATACTGCAAAAATTAATTTAATTGCCCAAGTAGTTTTTAAGAGGTGTGAAGACGTCCACTGACGTCCTTTACACATCTAGTCAAGCAAGACAGAAAAAAAAAACCCCAGGAATTATCTTTATGAAATACACGAATTGTATACAAAGTAAATATATTTACTTTATCTTGTTTAAATAAATTATAATCTCACAGTTCCCAGTGTGGTTAAGTGAATGCAAAGCCTCTGCATTTTAGTCATTATTTCAACCTGATACGTTGTGTTTTTTTTTTTGTTTTTTTGTTTTTTATGGAATGTATGCATGTAAAACAGAAATATATCTGGTCACCATTTATGTCTGAGTTGGATGTAATTGCCAAAACTGTAATTGCCAAGATGTAACAAAAGATCTCCCGACATTACCAAATCCCGCGATAGGTTAGATTATCTCACGAGATGTTAACGCGTTTTCCCCATAGACTCACTCCGGAACACTGAAGTTTGAACAACCACGAAGAGAGGAGGAATTGAGGCCCATATTATTAAAAATCTACTGTTGGGTACGTACATTTTGTATTATTAGATTCACGTGCTAGAGTTTTACTTGTTTGACATGAATGAACCGAAAGAAATGATGCCCACATTGTCAACTGAAATTGGCTAACGTTAACGTGAGTTTGGCTAAAATTAGCTAGTAGGCTAAAAGTTGCTTTGAACTTATACAACGGTACCATAGTATAAAGTATGTTTAATGATACAGTCAAAGTTATTACTGTAAATTATTAATGTAGCCTTTTGAGAGTTTCTTTCAGAAAGTAAATTATCTGAAGTAGAATGAAATGTTTAGCTGGATTTGAACATGTATGTTTTCAGTAACTGCTTTAAAAATATTTTGTAATTTTAGAATTGCTAAACATGTCTATTCAGGGGACATCACAGCCCACCTGTCTTTATCAGAAATGTCCTGTTCACTTTCTCACTGTTACACACCTAGTTAAGGGTCTTTCTCAAGGGCACCACAGTGGTATTGAAGAGGCAGGGGAGAAATGCTGTTTTGAATTTAGCTGAAGACCATACAAATATTTTGAAAATAAGTGCATGTCATTTACCTCAAATTTTTAATTTTCATTTATTTTAAAAAGAAATATATTCTCTTCCCTTAGATGCTGTGAAGAGGTGGAGCCCACATGCTACAGACACTGAAATTGATGCAGCAATGGCAGAACACCTGAAACACGCTCCAGGAAGAGCTGGGGGTGGTGGATACAAAAAATGAGCCAAACAATGTGTTTAAGGGATAGTTCACCCAAAAATGAAAATTGTCTACATTTACTCAACCTCATGTTTCAAACCTGTACACCTTTCTATGCTAAACACAAAGATGTTTAGAAGAATGTTTGTAACCAAGCAGATGTCGCTTCCCATTAATAATCATTTTTTCTCCAACAATGGTAGTCAGTGGATGCTCTATTTGCTTGGTTACAAACATTCTTCAAAATATCTTCTTTTGTGTTCAGCAGAAGAAAGAAACTCATACAGGTTTGGAATTTGGTGAGTAAATTACATAATTTTCATTTTTGGGTGAACTATCTTTATATAATAATTCAGTATTTTGCAATTGGTATTTTAGTTTGGTTAACAAATCGAGAGCTTAGAATTATAAGGTTCTATCTCCGTTTATTGTAGTTTATTGAGCATCAAAGTTTTTAAACTCGGTTTATGTTTTGTGAGATGGAACCTTTTATTTTATTAATAACTACTAACAATTTTTTTTTTTTTTTTTTTTACAAAAATAACACCACACAGGCATTAATAAACACCTAATGGATCAGATTGTCAAAAACTCAATTTCAACCAAAAGTGGAGATAGAACCTTATAATTCTAAGCTCACGAAATGTTAAACATTGAAAAAAAATAAAGAGAAATTTTGGCTGTTCAATATCAATAAAATGTTGTGCTTAATCAGAACATGCTTCTTTTTTGCTTATGTTTACAAATAGAGTGTTATTGTTTTTGATGTCCACGTGATTAAAACATTTATTGACGTTCAGGTCTGACTGGACCAATTTTGGACCTTTTTAGAACCTTTGTCAAGATGTGTAGGCTAAACCTCAAGACTTGATTGTCTTTCACGATGTTACACAATAGGTGTGTGATTATTTTATATGCAGGCTTATATATACACTTAAATTATGCAGCAACACATTTAAACACATATGACGACGCATTTAGACGTCCAGGGACGCGCAGAGGAGACGTGGAATTCACGGCCAGAAATGACGTCGGTTCAACTTCCATTTTGGAACTATTTTTCAACCATGACGGGAAATCTCGGACGGACGTCTTTTCAACGGTCATTAAACGTCCAAATGTTTGCTGGGTTAGAACATGTGTCTTCAAATATTTTAAGATTAACAGTTGTAGTGATTTATTATGTGTTGAATGATGTAATATTTTTGGTAAATATTTAAGGAAAACGTGTTGCGTGTGTGAATATTAATGAACGGAGGCGAATATCATCTCTTTCCGTCGCTATATCATCATCATCATCATCATCATTCATGCTCGTTTCGGGGTTTAGAACAACATTTAGATTATATTGTACAAATTAATTACACAAACTATATTAAACTGTTTATTTATCATCTTAATCGTGCTGCTATTCACACATTGGTGGATCTTTTCTCAAATGTTCTGTTTCTTTCTTTCTTTCTTTCTTTCTTTCTTTCTTTCTTTCTTTCTTTCTTTCTTTCTTTCTTTCTTTCTTTCTTTCTTTCTTTCTTTCTTTCTTTCTTTCTTTCTTTGTGGATTCATATAGCCTATTGTTTTATTCTCGGTTTATATGTTTATGGTCATTGCTGCAATTGGTGCAAAAATCATGACATCTAATTGTCACGAAAGAGTCAAATATCAAATTCAATTTCCAGGAAAAGAAACATAACTGTTTATTGCAGTAACACAAATTGTATTACTTATAAATTATTAGTAATTACTTTTAGAAATATGCTAAGCCTTTAGTTTGAGATGTTGTACGACACCCGAATATTATTAGTTCCATTATCATGAATATGGTTATAAAGAGAATGGCTAATCTTATTGTCCTACTGGTTATAATGACTGCATTGTTGTTGGGTTAATCCGTATGTGTTGTTCATATACAGACCTATTATTTTTCGAAATTACGCTGGGATTTATTATACAGTAGATTATTCTTTTATTCGCGGTCTCAGTTTCAATGTATTTCATTGTCCATGTGTAAAATAAATAACTGAAACCATAGGCCTTTGTCAATAAACAATGTTTAAACAGAGAAACTCGTGTGATGATTATTAAATGATCTCAGTAAAGTTGAGTTAGTGTTGAAGTTAGAGTCGCATGAACCGGCAGGTGGCGCTGTAGATCCACACTCATCCACGCTTTATTGCTGTTATTCCACACTGTGTTTTTCCAATAAATGGAACATTTTCTGCGCAATTAGTTGACGTAATATATTCCAACCAAACCGTGTAATATTGGGCAGGTCTTCGAATATTTATAATATTGTTTTTTATAAACACAGATTGTGTTTAAGAACCGTTTTCAGAAGTGCCGTTTAGAGTTAACAGGGCAAAACAGAAAGAGGTTTATTTTAATAATATATTCACCAATAAATAACAGAAATGAAGCATCACTGAACTTCCTTAAGCTGGACTGTGACGCTATTTTCTTCTGGAGACAAACTTTGTTGCATTACTGTAATGCTTTAATACTGCAATACTGTAATGCTTTACTACTGCAATACTGCAATATGCTTTAATACTGTAATACTGCAATACTTTAATACTGTAATGCTTTAATACTGTAATGTTTTAATACTGTAATACTGTAATGCTACTCTTTAAAGATTGCACCGACGGTTATGGAAAGTTTGTGTTCAATTTCGTTAGAAATAAAGTAATTAACATCAACAACGTCGTTTGCTGTTAACTGCGTAATCCTGACAAATAATTTATATTGTTTTGATTTACAAATGTATTAATTTTACTGTTTAACTCTAGTTTAGGTTCTTTTTATTTTAATGTTTTTAGATTATATTAAACGTATAGGTTTACATATGTACATGATTGCAAGAGTTTCTGCGTAGAACGTTGTCAGAATAAAACTTTAATGTCCATAAAGTCTCCACGAGTCTCCAAACTGAGACTGACAGCGGCGCCAGAGAAATCAAGAGCCAATTCTCCTCGAAAACTCCCGTTGTGATATTTAGGATGATAAAAACAAGTGACTTTTGTTCCCCTGTGAGCCCGGGGCGAGAGAGAGAGAGAGAGAGAGAGAGGGAGAGAGAGAGAAAGAGAGAGGGAGAGAGAGAGAGAGAGAGAGAGAGAAAGAGAGAAAGAGAGAAAGGAAATGACGATCTCCCTCAGATCTATTGTGATGAGGTCAGCGCGCGCTCACCCGTGTGATTCCCATTGTCATTAACGCTTTTATTAATTACCGAGCAGCGCGATGTTCTGATCCCGGACCTGTGACAGAGACATTAAAGAGTCCATTCTTCTTTCAGAAATTCATCAGTTTTCTCATTGAAAATCACATGCTCATTTTAATGTTTCTCATCATTGGAATGATTTTTTATTTTATTTTTTAAAGAAACAAAAAAAGCTTAATGGCTGTAAAAAGGTCAACACAATATTAGTTAGGCTAGTATAGCAAATTCAACCAGACCTGTTGAAAATGAAGAGCTTGAAACTATAAAGTGCAATCAGACCTCGACATGTTCTCGAACTAACTTCATCCCGTCGAGGATTCAGGAAAATCACTGGGAGTCCAGTCTCTAGTTTAACTGGTTCTGGCGCCGAGAGCAATAAACTCCAGCTGTGGAAATACTCCTCAGATGATCGATGACAGGTTAATAACTCAAAGACCTTTATGAGGTTTAGCATAGATGTGTTTCTGTAAGAGTAGGCTATTCACCATTACCGTGTGCGACTGAGCTAAACTACTGTGATGATAATCGGAGTCAACAAATGACTAGTGTAGAACTATTGAGTGGTTTTAAATGTCATTAATCTGCCAGAATTTATGTTTCTTTTGTATTTACTTTTTTTTCTTAACATTATCATTTTGTAATTTGTAGGTTGTAATTTGTTTATTCGAGTGTTTTCATTGAAACCACATGAAGATATTTGGGTTTAAGATTTAATACCAAACACTTCTGGACTGAATTCAATCCTCATCAAATTCGTAAATATTTCGGTTTCATTTTGAAACATGTTTTTAAAAAACTCGCTCACAGTCTAGAACAAACAAGAAAACGAATGAAACAGAATATGACATTTTTCATTAATTTATTTAACAAATATATTCATCATATAAATGGTATTTTTGTCCAAATGTACAATATTTTACAGTTCAGATATCCCTTTCGAAGGGAATCATTAAAACAACAGTCAGTGTTGTTTATCTTAAATGCTCGTTTAAAACGTTCACGCGAGTATGAAACACGCCGTTCAAATAAACGCGACCCGTGAAACACAGTTTTCCCTCGACCTTCCGTATTCATAACTCTCGACCTACTGTGTTCATAACTCTCGACCTTCCGTGTTCATAACTCTCGAGCCCGTATGAAATGCGATTATTGTAATAACCATGTCCACTGTTATCGGAATAGACCTGCTGAAGAGTGATATTTCTCGTCTTTTAGGCTAAATGGTACATGCTGTATCCCATGTGTGTGTACAGTCCCACCGGACTCAAGCTCAGGGAGTGTCTGTGAAACTCTTGTGATCCTGAATATGAACCGGGAACGTGTGGGAACGAGATCCCGAAGGCTGGAGGAAGCATCGGTTTACTGGCCATCTTCAGCTTCTCGAGCTCGGCCTCCTGGAGCCGCTTGGCTTTGGCTCGCCGGTTCTGGAACCAGATCTTGACCTGGGTCTCCGTGAGGCTGAGCGAGCTGGAGAACTCGGCCCGTTCTGCGATGGACAGGTACTGTTTCTGCCGGAACCGGCGCTCGAGCGCCAGGAGTTGGGCCGTGCTGAACGGGGTCCGCGGCTTCCGGTTCGTCTTGTGTTTCCGTAGCGGACACGCGGGAGGACTGAGACGCCCTGAACACACACACAACACAGACTTATTAACTCACATCACACAGTATAATGTTGAGGGCTACACACACTGGGTTGTTTTAACACAAATGTGGGTCAAATATGCACAAACCCAGCCATTGGGTTACATTTTTTAATGATTTTTTTTAACCCAATGTTTGAATTTGTCCATATTTGACCTAGAATTGGGTTAAAACAACCCAGTGTTAATAGAGTGCAAGAGTCATTGACAGCATAAATTTAGATAGCCTACGGCAATAAGAGGTCAGACAGCAAAGATCAGTCAATCAGTCAATCACGGGAGGAGAGAGAGAGAGAGAGAGAGAGAGAGAGAGAGAGAGAGAGAGAGAGAGAGAGAGAGAGAGAGTCGGGTCTCCCGCACGGCAATGTTCAAATCAGACTCAAATAACGTTTTTCTTTCAAATATTAGTCTTAAAAATAAAAGTTCCAAAATGTGTTTTAAAAGAACCATTTTTTTGTTCCCCAAAGAACCTTCAGTGAACAGTTACATTTTTTTTCTTATTATGAAGAACATTTTAATAATTTAAAGAGGAAGATTCTTCACGCAACCATAAATGCCAAAAAATAACTTTTATTGGTAACACGTTACAATAAGGTTCATTAGTTAGCATGAGCTAATAACGAACTGCACTTATCCAGCATTTATTAATCTTTGTTAATGTTAATTTCATAATTAACTAGCCTAATACTTTATTAAAATCTTGTTAACATTAGTTAATGCACTGTGAACTAACACGAACAAACAATGAACATCTTTATTTATATTATTAACTAACATTAACAAAGATGAACAAATAGAGTAACAAATGTATTATGCATGGTTAGTTTATGTTAGTTAATACATTAACTCATGTTAACTAATAAACCTTATTATAAAAGGGTATTGTAAATACCCTTTTGTTTTTAAGAGTGGTAAATCGTGCAAAATCAAGTGTACTTTACAGACTCAGATATGAATCTCAGCTCATATGTGTTTATTAATATCACAGGCTCATGATTGTAACTCACGGGGAGAGAAACTGTCCGGTTGTGTCCACGCGAGCTCCGGGCTCTCCGCCTTTACCGGAACTTTCAGAACGTCAACAGAAAATGTGACACGAGCACCGGCCCGGTCTGGATCGGCCTCCGTTCCGAGAGAACGCGCTGAAGTCCCGGTGTTAGAACCGTTCGGCCTCCGGTCTGCCATCAAAGCCTCGACACTGAACGGGAGGATCTTCGGGTCCTGCATCTCTCCGGGAACTCCCGGAATCACACGGGAATGATCTTCCGTACACCCAGAGGTCATACTGGTAACCGGGGCCGTGCACACACACTCACACACTCACACACACACACACACACACACACCGATGTGAAGTGCGCGGTTAGTGTCAACAACCAGAAGTGATGCTTAGAACATGCTGGTCTTCGACTCCGCTATGAAGGACTGTAGGCTAATAACTCGCGGGGAGCCAATCAGAGCAGAGGGGCGGGGCTTAAGTTCCTGAAGTTCGGCTGCTGTGTTTATCGGTGAGCGTTGTGACGTGTTGCGTTCTGGACACAGCAAAATAAGCGATGGTTTTGTAACATATAGGCTAGGTAGGCCTACCTTTAAAATAGCAAATAACAAATAACAATACATAACGGCAGCAACGATAATTATTGTTTGTGACTAGCCTATTATTAGGCCCACATTTTTTTCTTCGACTTTTTGCTGATTAGCCTGTTTTTTCCCTTTTTTGTAAAAGATTCCCGGTTTTAAAACCCATTATTTTCTTTTAAATAAATCAGTGTCGTCTATTTTTGTATGAGAGTTCCTTGAAGAGAATGTGCAAAGAATGAACGCATATTATTCGTAACACGCATTAGATGACAGTGCGATGACTCTACACACATCAGCTCCAGTAACTGCTGAACACACTCGATCAGTGGTGATTAGTGTTTTACTGGGCTAATTATTAGTCTCGGACGGTGATGTTGTGTTTTGGCGCCAGCCGCGGCGGATCAAAGCCAGAACTTTAACCTCACGAAGAGCCGATCATTCCGCACGAACATGTTTCTTAAGACATTTACTGGCTCTCATTGTAGCTGGTGGAATAGAGCTGCTCAGAGAACACGATCATACTACACAAATAATGCGAATATCTAGTGTGAGATATTATAAAGTGATTCAATATTCCAGGGTCTACATTCTTTGCACAAACCCGTTCTCCTCTTTCGTAAACTGCAATTGGTTGTAACTGATAATAACACAGGGCTAAATTGCAAACGGTAATTTAGCATTTCCTTAATTTCGCATCCGGCTGTTAAACCGAATAAATCTGTAATTAGGCTTGGAGACACTTAGAGCCCATTAGATGAAATGAGTGTCGCGCGCTTTGAAGTCTCGCGCTCTCACGCGCTGCGGGAATGTTTGATCCTTCCGCGGTAAAAAAAAAAAAAAAAAAGAGCAACATAAACACACACTTGCACACACGAAACACATTACCCTCCCGCTGCCCGTTTCGAGACGGGTCTCCGATGTGCTACTGAGTAGTAAATAACTGGCATTGATTGTTCGTGTTGTGTTTGTGTAGGGAAACACAATTAGCATGAGCTTTAGGGGCAATGATGTGCGTGGAGAAGGCGATTACCATAGTTTTTATTGAAATCTCAGGGCAACAAATGAGGGCTGAACTGCGATACAAAGAGACTGTAAGTCCTATCAGAGCTTTGTTTAACTTCACAAACTCCAGCTTTGATTCGGAGTCTGGAGGCACAAAGAGCCTTTGTCGTGTCTCTGCGAGAGTTGTCTTAACCCTTTTCATGCAGAGTCTGTCAAATCTGACTTAAAAGACTTGAAAGGTTCCGTGGATATCAAAAGACGGTCCGAGGGAAACGTTTAGCCTCGGAGAAAAGCGAAAAGCGAATGATTCAGGATCTCTGTCACTGGGAAACATGTGTGTCCCATTAAGCGGGTTAAAACTCATGTGGTGCGAAAGTTGTGCTTTGATTCGTGTCGTTCAGAATCAGATGAAGCTCTCTCTGTGTTAGTGAAGGCCTACACACACACACACACACACACACACACACACACACACACACACACACACACACACACACACACACACACACACACACACATCATCATCATCATCATCATCATCATCACAGAGAATAAAGCGGTGATCGCGACATTATGATGCTCTCGCTGAAGATGAAAGACTGGATCATTACTGATAATGTCTCCTATTTCAGCGCAATCAGGCGGAAAGTGCCGCTAAACTCAATGCCTTGCGGTTATTTAAGCTCCTAAACGCCAAAGCTTTCTGTCTAACAACTCTGTGTCAGTTCACTGTCAGTCTCTCTCTCCCTCTCTCTCTCTCTCTCTCTCTCTCTCTCTCTCTCTCTCTCTCTCTCTCTCTCTCTCTCTCTCTCTCTCTCTCAAGATTCAAGTAGATTTGTTGGCAAAGTAAAAAACGTATCTATCTATCTATCTATCTATCTATCTATCTATCTATCTACAGTCAAACCAAAAAAATATTCAGACACCAGATATAATTTTTAATTTTTTTAATTTTTAATTTTTAATTAGGCCTAACTGGATTTCATTTTGTTTAATTAACAAAAATATTTTGTAGAGGCTTTATTTGTCAGAATTTGTTTTATTAATCACTGAAAAAAAATCGTGGTCATATTCTAAGCACAGTTTATCCTGCGAAAGTCCACATGAATTATTACATGTGAAATAGTTGCAGATTCTCGAGAAACTGATCTTACACACACACACACACACACACACACACACACACACACACACACACACACACACACACGTGATGCGATGTGAATTACCTGCAGATGAACTTTAATAGCAGCGGTTTTACACACAGAACTGGCTAATAGCATTATCTCACCTCACTGAGCGGAATAATGTTTGATTTGCTGGATTCAGTGATCGAGAGCTTCATAAAACTTAATGAAATGCCTAATACGCGGAAAACAGCTAACAAAAAAAGCTAACAAATCAAACACTGAGATCATTTGGTAAAAACGCTGCGATTTCTGACACCATGAAACATTCAGTCACTGCATGTGCATTAGAGAAATATTAGTCCGCAATTTCTGAACAAGACTAAAAACCGAACTATTGAATAATTTTATTGGTTTGGATGCTTATATATCGTTTTACTGTTCACATTTCTTTCCATGGGGATAATAATCTTATTTACTGGTGAAAGAGTTATTATTATTTATATACTATAGGCTACTGCTTTGAAAATCAAGTCTACATTCTTCAGAGCTTTATATACAGATAAAGGCTTCAGGAATAAACAGGGAAATACCGATCAAAACAACGAAGCGCTTTAAAGGTGACATTTATTAGGATATGATTAATTTGAATATGTTTAGCCCAAAAACCATAAGCCACCCCCCAAACAACAACAACAACAAAAACAACAAAACAATAGTAGGCTAAATACATAAATCAGATCTATATTAGTTGCTCGGTATTTATTAATTACCATTATTATGTATTAACTAATCTCCCTCAAGAATTTTTTTTTTTTTCTGAACAGCTGTTTTAATTTACAATTTTTTTTTTGATAACCTAATTGCATTTGGATTTTTTTTTCTTAGGTAGCCAAAGAGAGTCTTTTTCCATGTCCTTTGTAAAGCCTGATGTTTTGCAATGCTTTAAAATCTTTACATCTGAACAAAAACGCATGTGATCTGACTCAAATCAAAACATTGTGATGAAACCTGAAAAGATCGAGTTCGGCCGAAACTGAACACCTGTATAAACTCTTACACGCTTCCAGATCGTCACTGTGTAAGAATATTATGATTATTGTTAGATATATTATTACAAAGTCGGACCTGTGTTTGGGGCTTCTTTCTTGGGTTTTACTCAGCAATGACTTTCCCTTTCCTTGTGTTCTGACCTGTGAGGGTTTTAATCCCGGAGGTTAAATCACAGGTTCCCTCGGGAGTTCAGTGACACTATTACAGCGATA
>CM043367.1:41619667-41622167 GCA_023718395.1 Leucaspius delineatus | reverse complement strand
TAGCCTTGGAAAGGGGGCATCTAGCCTTGGAAAGGGGCATCTAGCCCAGTACAGGGGCATCTAGCCTTGGAAAGGGGCATCTAGCACAGTACAGGGGCATGTAGCCCAGTACAGGGGCATCTAGCCCAGGACAGGGGCATCTAGCCCAGGACAGGGGCATCTAACCCAGGACAGGGGCTGGGCCTGGTGTGGGACTGGGCCTGGTGTGGGACTGGGCCTGGTGTTGGACTGGGCCTGGTGTTGGACTGGGCCTGGTGTGGGACTGGGCCTGGTGTTGGACTGGGCCTGGTGTGGGACTGGGCCTGGTGTTGGACTGGGCCTGGTGTTGGACTGGGCCTGGTGTGGGACTGGGCCTGGTGTTGGACTGGGCCTGGTGTGGGACTGGGCCTGGTGTTGGACTGGGCCTGGTATTGGACTGGGCCTGGTGTGGGACTGGGCCTGGTGTTGGACTGGGCCTGGTGTGGGACCGGCCTGGTGTTGGACTGGGCCTGGTGTGGGACTGGGCCTGGGCCTGGTGTTGGACTGGGCCTGGTGTGGGACTGGGCCTGGTGTTGGACTGGGCCTGGTGTTGGACTGGGCCTGGTGTGGGACTGGGCCTGGTGTGGGACCGGGCCTGGTGTGGGACTGGGCCTGGTGTTGGACTGGGCCTGGTGTTGGACTGGGCCTGGTGTTGGACTGGGCCTGGTGTGGGACTGGGTCTGGTGTTGGACTGGGCCTGGTGTGGGACCGGGCCTGGTGTGGGACTGGGCCTGGTGTGGGACTGGGCCTGGGACTGCCGGCGGATGCTCAGAGGATGGCATCCAGAGAGATCCCAGGAGGAGATGAGACCAAGCAGAACCTTCCGATCTCTTGAATCCAACACTAAAGTGACTTAAACTGCAGTTCATCGACTGGCCACTAGAGGCCGGCTGCAGAAGAGAGTCATTAGAAGAAGCTAATCTGCTTCTTTGCCCATTTTCGTTTATCCGGGAGTGACGCTGCCAAGATGGCGACGGCCGGCTCCGCCCACTGTGGGCCTCAGAAACACTACGGGTGAGTCTCTGGATGAGACGTGGACTAGGAGGATGAGCCTCTCAGGAGCCGGATGACCAGGTCGTGCTTCCCTCGTACCTTACAGTAAACTGCAGCGTGAGGTGCTAATTTCGCTTAGATTTTATGCCAATGCTTGCATACCAAAATATGCATATTACTGAATAGCTCAATCATTTTTCTTGATTGTGCTTGATTGTGTCTGTGAGGAATTGATTGGATGGTTGTGGTTTGCTATTGGCTGATCTCATGTGAGTGACAGGTTATAGCCCCGCCCTCGTCATTAGAGAAGAGAAGAGACGCTGCAAGAGGAACTGATTCCGATTCAAGATCATTAACACAATAATGATGATGCGCACCGATAAATGATTTATAATAAACACTGCAGTATTACATAAAATTAAGAATGGTCCATTATGATTTTATTGAGACTGTATTAATGAATCTTCAGACTCTTCAGGGTTTCAGAGGCGCAGACGTCTATGACTGTGGTATTGCTGTGATTCCCTGCAGTGATGCTGCGTGTAGAGCGAGTGGAGGTCCGTCTCGGGTGTGTGTGTGTGTGTGGAGCGAGTGGAGGTCCGTCTCGGGTGTGTGTGTGTGTGTGTGTGGAGCGAGTGGAGGTCCGTCTCGGGTGTGTGTGTGTGTGTGTGTGTGTGTGTGTAGAGCGAGTGGAGGTCCGTCTCGGGCGTGTGTGTGTGTGTGTGTGTGTGTCTAGAGCCGAGTGGAGGTCCGTCTCAGGTGTGTGTGTGTGTCTAGAGCCGAGTGGAGGTCCGTCTCGGGTGTGTGTGTGTGTGTGTGTGTGTGTGTGTGTGTCTAGAGCCGAGTGGAGGTCCGTCTCGGGTGTGTGTGTGTGTGTGTGTGTGTGTGTGTCTAGAGCCGAGTGGGGGTCCGTCTCGGGTGTGTGTGTGTGTGTGTGTGTGTCTAGAGCCGAGTGGAGGTCCGTCTCGGGTGTGTGTGTGTGTGTGTGTGTCTAGAGCCGAGTGGAGGTCCGTCTCGGGTGTGTGTGTGTGTGTGTGTGTGTGTGTCTAGAGCCGAGTGGAGGTCTGTCTCGGGCGCGTGTGTGTGTGTGTGTGTGTGTGTCTAGAGCCGAGTGGAGGTCCGTCTCGTGTGTGTGTGTGTGTGTGTGTGTGTAGAGCGAGTGGAGGTCCGTCTCGGGTGTGTGTGTGTGTGTGTGTGTGGAGCGAGTGGAGGTCCGTCTCGGGTGTGTGTGTGTGTGTGTGTCTAGAGCCGAGTGGAGGTCCGTCTCGGGTGTGTGTGTGTGTGTGTGTGTGTGTCTAGAGCCGAGTGGGGGTCCGTCTCGGGTGTGTGTGTGTGTGTGTGTCTAGAGCCGAGTGGAGGTCCGTCTCGGGTGTGTGTGTGTGTGTGTGTGTGTGTGTGTGTCTAGAGCCGAGTGGAGGTCCGTCTCGGGCGTGTGTGTGTGTCTAGAGCCAAGTGGGGGTCCGTCTCGGGTGTGTGTGTGTGTGTCTGT
>CM043367.1:41604667-41607167 GCA_023718395.1 Leucaspius delineatus | reverse complement strand
AGCATGTTTCCACGTTCAGATACTGTTGGATAGCTGATTCTGTCATCATTTACTTTCAATTCTTAATTCTGTTAGTGTGTAACAGCGCCGTGGTACAACGAGCACACTCGGGCCCTTAAGAGAGCAGCCACAGAGATGGAGCGCAACTGGAAGAAAACAAAACTAGAGGTATTTCGCATTTCATGGAAAGAGAGCTCGATTGCTTACAGGGAGGCTTTAAAAGCTGCTAGATCTGCTTATTTTTCAACCCTATTAGAAGAAAATAAACATAATCCTAGGTATTTATTTATTTGATACAGTGGCAAAATTGACAAGAAATAAAGCTTCTACTTCTGAAGTTTCCAAAGATCATAGCAGTAATGACTTTATGAACTTCTTTACTTACAAGATTGATAATATTAGAGAGAAAATTATAACTATGCAACCGTCTACTACAGTATCGCATCAGGCAGTGCATTGTAGTCTCCCTGAGGAAAAATTTGATTCATTCGTTGCTATAGGAGAGGAAGAATTTACTAAACTCATTAAATCATCTAAATCTACAACATGTATGTTAGACCCTATACCGACTAAGCTACTGAAAGAGATGCTTCCAGAGGTCATAGATCCTCTTCTTAATATCATTAATTCGTCTTTGTCTCTAGGATACGTACCAAAAACCTTTAAGCTGGCTATGATTAAACCGCTTGTTAAAAAAACGCAACTTGATCGTATAGAATTAGTCAATTACAGGCCGATCTCGAATCTACCTTTTCTGTCAAAGATATTAGAAAAAGCAGTGTCTTCACAACTGTGTTCCTTTCTAGAAAGAAATGATATCTGCGAGGATTTCCAGTCCGGATTTAGACCGTACCATAGTACCGAAACAGCTCTCGTTAGAGTCACAAATGATTTGCTCTTATCATCCGATCGTGGTTGTGTCTCTCTATTAGTGTTACTCGATCTTAGTGCTGCATTTGACACCATTGACCACAACATTCTTTTAAATAGACTCGAACACTATGTTGGCATTAGTGGAAATGCACTAGCATGGTTTAAATCACACTTATCTGACCGTTATCAGTTTGTAGCAGTAAATGAAGAGATGTCTCATCGATCACAAGTTCAGTATGGCGTACCACAAGGCTCAGTACTAGGACCGCTGCTGTTCACTCTGTACATGCTACCCTCACACACACACACACACACACACACACACACACACACACACACACACACACACACACACACACACACACACACACACACACACACACACACACACACACTCTGTACATGCTACCATTTGGAGATATCATTAGGAAGCATGGCATTAGTTTTCACTGTTATGCTGATGATACTCAGCTCTATATTTCTTCACGCCCAGACGAAACTTACCGATTCACAAAATTAACGGAATGCACAGCTGATATAAAGACTTGGATGACTAGTAATTTCCTACTACTAAACTGAAAACACAGAGATTCTAATTATAGTGACAAAAAGCTTCCTCACGTAATAATCTTGAATACTGTCTGCGTTTTGGACCAGCTGTAGTTTGTTTATTAAGCACGCAGGGTAAACACCCAGTAGAGCATTACAGTTATCTAGCCTTGATGTCATGAACCAATGAACTAACTGTTCCGCATTTGTCAATTAGAGCATATGACGTAATTTAATATGAATAATTTAAATAACGTATATAATATAAAAAAACGTATAATGGAATAATTTACGAATCTCATAAACTTAGATTTTATTCACAATAGAATATAGATAACATATCAAATGTTGAAAGTGAGACATTTTGAAATGTCATGCCAAATATTGGCTCATTTTGGATTTCATGAGAGCTACACATTCCAGAAAAGTTGGGACAGGTAGCAATAAGAGGCCGGAAAAGTTAAATGTACATAAAAGGAACAGCTGGAGGACCAATTTGCAACTTATTAGGTCAATTGGCAACATGATTGGGTATAAAAAGAGCCTCTCAGAGTGACAGAGTCTCTCAGAAGTCAAGATGGGTAGAGGATCACCAATTCCCCCAATGCTGCGGCGAGAAATAGTGGAGCAATATCAGAAAGGAGTTTCTCAGAGAAAAATTGCAAAGAGTTTGAAGTTATCATCATCTACAGTGCATAATATCATCCAAAGATTCCGAGACTCTGGAACAATCTCTGTGCGTAAGGGTCAAGGCTGGAAAACCATACTGGATGCCTGTGATCTTCGGGCCCTTAGACGGCACTGCATCACATACAGGAAGGCTACTGTAATGGAAATCACAACATGGGCTCAGGAATACTTCCAGAAAACATTGTCGGTGAACACAACCCACCGTGCCATTCGCTGTTGCCGGCTAAAACTCTATAGGTCAAAAAAGAAGCCATATCTAAACAGGATCCAGAAGCGCAGGCGTTTTCTCTGGGCCAAGGCTCATTAAAAATGGACTGTGGCAAAGTGTAAAACTGTTCTGTGGTCAGACGAATCAAAATTTGAAGTTCTTTTTGGAAAACTGGGACGC
>CM043367.1:41584667-41599667 GCA_023718395.1 Leucaspius delineatus | reverse complement strand
CAGTAGAGGGCGCCGCTCAGACTCACTCCAGTACAGTAGAGGGCGCCGCTCAGGCTCACTCCAGTACAGTAGAGGGCGCCGCTCAGACTCACTCCAGTACAGTAGAGGGCACCGCTCAGGCTCACTCCAGTACAGTAGAGGGCACCGCTCTGACTCACTCCAGTACAGTAGAGGGTGCCGCTCAGACTCACTCCAGTACAGTAGAGGGCGCCGCTCAGGCTCACTCCAGTACAGTAGAGGGCGCCGCTCAGACTCACTCCAGTACAGTAGAGGGCACCGCTCAGACTCACTCCAGTACAGTAGAGGGCGGCGCTCAGGCTCACTCCAGTACAGTAGAGGGCGCCGCTCAGACTCACTCCAGTACAGTAGAGGGCGCCGCTCAGGCTCACTCCAGTACAGTAGAGGGCGCCGCTCAGGCTCACTCCAGTACAGTAGAGGGCGCCGCTCAGACTCACTCCAGTACAGTAGAGGGCGCCGCTCAGACTCACTCGAGTACAGTAGAGGGCGCCGCTCAGACTCACTCCAGTACAGTAGAGGGCGGCGCTCAGACTCACTCCAGTACAGTAGAGGGCGCCGCTCAGGCTCACTCCAGTACAGTAGAGGGCGCCGCTCAGGCTCACTCCAGTACAGTAGAGGGCGCCGCTCAGACTCACTCGAGTACAGTAGAGGGCGCCGCTCAGACTCACTCCAGTACAGTAGAGGGCGGCGCTCAGACTCACTCCAGTACAGTAGAGGGCGCCGCTCAGACTCACTCCAGTACAGTAGAGGGCGCCGCTCAGGCTCACTCCAGTACAGTAGAGGGCACCGCTCAGACTCACTCCAGTACAGTAGAGGGCGCCGCTCAGGCTCACTCCAGTACAGTAGAGGGCGCCGCTCAGGCTCACTCCAGTACAGTAGAGGGCGCCGCTCAGACTCACTCCAGTACAGTAGAGGGCGCCGCTCAGACTCACTCCAGTACAGTAGAGGGCACCGCTCAGACTCACTCCAGTACAGTAGAGGGCGCCGCTCAGACTCACTCCAGTACAGTAGAGGGCGCCGCTCAGGCTCACTCCAGTACAGTAGAGGGCGCCGCTCAGGCTCACTCCAGTACAGTAGAGGGCACCGCTCAGACTCACTCCAGTACAGTAGAAAGCGCCACTCAGGCTCACTCCAGTACAGTAGAGGGCGCTGCTCAGACTCACTCCAGTACAGTAGAGGGCGCCGCTCAGGCTCACTCCAGTACAGTAGAGGGCACCGCTCAGACTCACTCCAGTACAGTAGAGGGCGCCGCTCAGACTCACTCCAGTACAGTAGAGGGCGCCGCTCAGACTCACTCCAGTACAGTAGAGGGCGCCGCTCAGGCTCACTCCAGTACAGTAGAGGGCACCGCTCAGACTCACTCCAGTACAGTAGAGGGCGGCGCTCAGGCGCTCAGGCTCACTCCAGTACAGTAGAGGGCGCCGCTCAGGCTCACTCCAGTACAGTAGAGGGCGCCGCTCAGGCTCACTCCAGTACAGTAGAGGGCGGCGCTCAGACTCACTCCAGTACAGTAGAGGGCGCCGCTCAGACTCACTCCAGTACAGTAGAGGGCGCCGCTCAGGCTCACTCCAGTACAGTAGAGGGCACCGCTCAGGCTCACTCCAGTACAGTAGAGGGCACCGCTCAGGCTCACTCCAGTACAGTAGAGGGCGCCGCTCAGGCTCACTCCAGTACAGTAGAGGGCGCCGCTCAGGCTCACTCCAGTACAGTAGAGGGCACCGCTCAGGCTCACTCCAGTACAGTAGAGGGCACCGCTCAGACTCACTCCAGTACAGTAGAGGGCGCCGCTCAGACTCACTCCAGTACAGTAGAGGGCGCCGCTCAGGCTCACTCCAGTACAGTAGAGGGCACCGCTCAGACTCACTCCAGTACAGTAGAGGGCGCCGCTCAGGCTCACTCCAGTACAGTAGAGGGCGCCGCTCAGGCTCACTCCAGTACAGTAGAGGGCACCGCTCAGACTCACTCCAGTACAGTAGAGGGCGCCGCTCAGACTCACTCCAGTACAGTAGAGGGCGCCGCTCAGGCTCACTCCAGTACAGTAGAGGGCACCGCTCAGACTCACTCCAGTACAGTAGAGGGCGGCGCTCAGGCTCACTCCAGTACAGTAGAGGGCGGCGCTCAGGCTCACTCCAGTACAGTAGAGGGCGCCGCTCAGGCTCACTCCAGTACAGTAGAGGGCGCCGCTCAGGCTCACTCCAGTACAGTAGAGGGCACCGCTCAGACTCACTCCAGTACAGTAGAGGGCGCCGCTCAGACTCACTCCAGTACAGTAGAGGGCGCCGCTCAGGCTCACTCCAGTACAGTAGAGGGCACCGCTCAGACTCACTCCAGTACAGTAGAGGGCGCCGCTCAGGCTCACTCCAGTACAGTAGAGGGCGCCGCTCAGGCTCACTCCAGTACAGTAGAGGGCGCCGCTCAGGCTCACTCCAGTACAGTAGAGGGCACCGCTCAGACTCACTCCAGTACAGTAGAGGGCGCCGCTCAGACTCACTCCAGTACAGTAGAGGGCGCCGCTCAGGCTCACTCCAGTACAGTAGAGGGCACCGCTCAGACTCACTCCAGTACAGTAGAGGGCGCCGCTCAGGCTCACTCCAGTACAGTAGAGGGCGCCGCTCAGACTCACTCCAGTACAGTAGAGGGCGCCGCTCAGACTCACTCCAGTACAGTAGAGGGCACCGCTCAGACTCACTCGAGTACAGTAGAGGGCGCCGCTCAGACTCACTCCAGTACAGTAGAGGGCGGCGCTCAGGCTCACTCCAGTACAGTAGAGGGCGCCGCTCAGACTCACTCCAGTACAGTAGAGGTCACCGCTCTGACTCACTCCAGTACAGTAGAGGGCACCGCTCAGGCTCACTCCAGTACAGTAGAGGGCGCCGCTCAGACTCTCTCCAGTACAGTAGAGGGCGCCGCTCAGGCTCACTCCAGTACAGTAGAGGGCGCCGCTCAGACTCACTCCAGTACAGTAGAGGGCACCGCTCAGGCTCACTCCAGTACAGTAGAGGGCGCCGCTCAGGCTCACTCCAGTACAGTAGAGGGCACCGCTCAGACTCACTCCAGTACAGTAGAGGGCACCGCTCAGACTCACTCCAGTACAGTAGAGGGCACCGCTCTGACTCACTCCAGTACAGTAGAGGGCGCCGCTCAGACTCACTCCAGTACAGTAGAGGGCGGCGCTCAGGCTCACTCCAGTACAGTAGAGGGCGCCGCTCAGACTCACTCCAGTACAGTAGAGGGCACCGCTCTGACTCACTCCAGTACAGTAGAGGGCGCCGCTCAGACTCACTCCAGTACAGTAGAGGGCGCCGCTCAGACTCTCTCCAGTACAGTAGAGGGCGCCGCTCAGGCTCACTCCAGTACAGTAGAGGGCGCCGCTCAGGCTCACTCCAGTACAGTAGAGGGCGCCGCTCAGACTCACTCCAGTACAGTAGAGGGCGCCGCTCAGGCTCACTCCAGTACAGTAGAGGGCACCGCTCAGACTCACTCCAGTAGTAGAGGGCGCCGCTCAGACTCACTCCAGTACAGTAGAGGGCGGCGCTCAGACTCACTCCAGTACAGTAGAGGGCGCCGCTCAGGCTCACTCCAGTACAGTAGAGGGCGGCGCTCAGACTCACTCCAGTACAGTAGAGGGCGGCGCTCAGACTCACTCCAGTACAGTAGAGGGCACAGCTCAGACTCACTCCAGTACAGTAGAGGGCGCCGCTCAGACTCACTCCAGTACAGTAGAGGGCGCCGCTCAGACTCACTCCAGTACAGTAGAGGGCACCGCTCAGACTCACTCCAGTACAGTAGAGGGCACCGCTCAGACTCACTCCAGTACAGTAGAGGGCACCGCTCAGGCTCACTCCAGTACAGTAGAGGGCGCCGCTCAGACTCACTCCAGTAGTAGAGGGCGCCGCTCAGGCTCACTCCAGTACAGTAGAGGGCGTCAAGGAGCCGTCAGTCAGGAGGAGCCGTAAGTCACGAGGAGCCATAAGTCAGGAGGAGCCGTCAGTCAGGAGGAGCCGTCAGTCAGGAGGAGCCGTCAGTCAGGAGGAGCCGTCAGTCACGAGGAGCCGTCAGTCAGGAGGAACCGTCAGTCAGGAGGAGCCGTCAGTCAGGAGGAGTCGTCAGTCAGGAGGAGCCGTCAGTCACGAGGAGCCGTCAGTCAGGAGAAGCCGTCAGTCACGAGGAGCCGTCAGTCATGAGGAGCCGTCAGTCAGGAGGAGCCGTCAGTCAGGAGGAGCCGTCAGTCATGAGGAGCCGTCAGTCAGGAGGAGCCGTCAGTCAGTCAGGAGGAGCGGTCAGTCACGAGGAGCCGTCAGTCAGGAGGAGCCGTCAGTCAGTCAGGAGGAGCCGTCAGTCACGAGGAGCCGTCAGTCAGGAGGAGCCATAAGTCAGGAGGAGCCGTCAGTCAGGAGGAGCCGTCAGTCACGAGGAGCCGTCAGTCAGGAGGAGCCGTCAGTCAGGAGGAGCCGTCAGTCACGAGGAGCCGTCAGTCAGGAGGAGCCGTCAGTCAGGAGGAGCCGTCAGTCAGGAGGAGCCGTCAGTCACGAGGAGCCGTCAGTCAGGAGGAACCGTCAGTCAGGAGGAGCCGTCAGTCACGAGGAGCCGTCAGTCACGAGGAGCCGTCAGTCAGGAGAAGCCGTCAGTCACGAGGAGCCGTCAGTCAGGAGGAGCCGTCAGTCAGGAGGAGCCGTCAGTCAGGAGGAGTCGTCAGTCAGGAGGAGCCGTCAGTCACGAGGAGCCGTCAGTCAGGAGAAGCCGTCAGTCACGAGGAGCCGTCAGTCAGGAGGAGCCGTCAGTCAGGAGGAGCCGTCAGTCAGGAGGAGCCGTCAGTCACGAGGAGCCGTCAGTCACGAGGAGCCGTCAGTCAGTCAGGAGGAGCCGTCAGTCACGAGGAGCCGTCAGTCAGGAGGAGCCGTCAGTCAGTCAGGAGGAGCCGTCAGTCACGAGGAGCCGTCAGTCAGGAGGAGCCATAAGTCAGGAGGAGCCGTCAGTCAGGAGGAGCCGTCAGTCACGAGGAGCCGTCAGTCAGGAGGAGCCGTCAGTCACGAGGAGCCGTCAGTCACGAGGAGCCGTCAGTCAGGAGGAGCCGTCAGTCAGGAGGAGCCGTCAGTCACGAGGAGCCGTCAGTCAGGAGGAACCGTGACTGACGGCCGTCAGTCACGAGGAGCCGTCAGTCAGGAGGAGCCGTCAGTCACGAGGAGCCGTCAGTCACGAGGAGCCGTCAGTCAGGAGGAGCCGTCAGTCACGAGGAGCCGTCAGTCAGGAGGAGCCGTCAGTCAGTCAGGAGGAGCCGTCAGTCAGGAGGAGCCGTCAGTCAGTCACGAGGAGCCGTCAGTCAGTCAGGATGAGCCGTCAGTCAGTCACGAGGAGCCGTCAGTCAGTCACGAGGAGCCGTCAGTCAGTCAGGAGGAGCCGTCAGTCAGTCACGAGGAGCCGTCAGTCAGTCAGGAGGAGCCGTCAGTCAGTCACGAGGAGCCGTCAGTCAGTCAGGAGGAGCCGTCAGTCAGTCACGAGGAGCCGTCAGTCAGTCAGGAGGAGCCGTCAGTCAGTCATGAGGAGCTGTCAGTCAGGAGGAGCCGTCAGTCAGTCACGAGGAGCCGTCAGTCACGAGGAGCCGTCAGTCAGTCATGAGGAGCCGTCAGTCAGGAGGAGCCGTCAGTCAGTCACGAGGAGCCGTCAGTCAGTCAGGAGGAGCCGTCAGTCAGTCACAAGGAGCCGTCAGTCAGTCAGGAGGAGCCGTCAGTCAGTCACGAGGAGCCGTCAGTCACGAGGAGCCGTCAGTCAGGAGGAGCCGTCAGTCAGTCAGGAGGAGCCGTCAGTCAGTCACGAGGAGCCGTCAGTCAGTCAGGAGGAGCCGTCAGTCAGGAGGAGCCATCAGTCAGTCACGAGGAGCCGTCAGTCAGTCATGAGGAGCCGTCAGACATGAGGAGCCGTCAGTCAGGAGGAGCCGTCAGTCAGTCACGAGGAGCCGTCAGTCACGAGGAGCCGTCAGTCAGTCAGGAGGAGCCGTCAGTCAGTCAGGAGGAGCCGTCAGTCAGGAGGAGCCGTCAGTCAGTCATGAGGAGCCGTCAGTCAGTCACGAGGAGCCGTCAGTCAGTCATGAGGAGCTGTCAGTCAGTCATGAGGAGCTGTCAGTCAGTCACGAGGAGCCGTCAGTCAGGAGGAGCCGTCAGTCAGGAGGAGCCGTCAGTCAGTCATGAGGAGCCGTCAGTCAGGAGGAGCCGTCAGTCAGTCATGAGGAGCTGTCAGTCACGAGGAGCCGTCAGTCAGTCACGAGGAGCCGTCAGTCAGTCAGGAGGAGCCGTCAGTCAGTCATGAGGAGCTGTCAGTCAACACACGGACTAACGGACCGACTTGGAAAGTAACTCAGATATTTTGTATATTAAAAGTAATGCGTTACTGTAGTGACTCGAAAAGTAATATGATCACATGACTTGTAATGCGTTTCCCTCGACTGAAATGTTTGTAATGTTCTCTATGATTCTCGCAGCAAAAACAACAACAAAACCGGGATTTAAAGACACACATAATTCTGTGAAACATTAATATAAATGTGTAAAATATTTCGTTTCTATTACATGACATCATTGCGTTTTTTCTTCTCACTATTACTGCACTGTTTTTATCACTTTTTTTATATTTTATTATTTATATATTTATTCAAGTCAAATGTCATTTATTTATTTATAATCAATTTAAATAATGAATTTCAAATATGTATTTATTTAGTTTAAACTTAATTTTATTTATTTATTTTTACATTATTTACACCACTTTTCTTATTTTTATTTATTTAAATCAAGTTGTATTTATTTCATTTGATCAAAGTTATTTATTTTATTTTTTTAATATTTTTATTTACTTTTTAAAATCACAATTTATTTAAATAATATTTTATGTATTTATTTAGATCCTTGTATATTTATTGTAATCTAATGCATTAGTTATTTATTTAAGTCAAATCAAACAAAAATCAATACTATTTTATTTAGTTGTTTATTTAATTTATCCTAATCAAATGTATAATGTATTTATTATTTAAAATACATTCTACATTTACATTTATTTATTTTAATCAGTTTATTTTAATCTAATGTATTATTAATTTGTTTAAAACGGATAATAAAAATGTTCTTTATTTTAATAACATGTATTTAGTTTATTTGATCTTATTATTTGTTCATTTTTAAAAAATGTACAACTGACTGCTTCCGGTCTATGCGCGCGTGTCGCTGGTGGATGACGTCATCGCGGCGACGTGTCAGTCATGGCTGCCGATATAACATTATTATTCAAAGCGAGCGTGAAAACAGTGAAAACGCGCAATAAAGCGCTTGGATTGATCGAGTCAAACAGCAGAGACGAACCCAGCGGCGCGAAGAGGCCGAGGCAGAAGGAGAGAGACAGAGACAGCTTCAGCAGCAAAGCTAAAGAAGTGGTGAGCTAAAGAAGTGTGTGTGTGTATATATATTATGTATGTATATGTGTGTATGTCTAATGTATCTGTGTGTGTGTGTGTGTGAGAGATGAGTGAGTGGTGAGTCAGTGTTGGCCCATATTGATAGGATAGCATCTTGCAGTTGATGGAGATTTGTGGGATGCACATCCAGGGCACGAAGCTCCCGTTCCACCACATCCCAAAGATGCTCTATTGGGTTGAGATCTGGTGACTGTGGGGGCCATTTTAGTACAGTGACCTCATTGTCATGTTCAAGAAACCAATTTGAAATGATTCGAGCTTTGTGACATGGTGCATTATCCTGCTGGAAGTAGCCATCAGAGGATGGGCACATGGTGGTCATAAAGGGATGGACATGGTCAGAAACAATGCTCAGGTAGGCCGTGGCATTTAAACGATGCCCAATTGGCACTAAGGGGCCTAAAGTGTGCCAAGAAAACATCCCCCACACCATTACACCACCACCACCAGCCTGCACAGTGGTAACAAGGCATGATGGATCCATGTTCTCATTCTGTTTACGCCAAATTCTGACTCTACCATCTGAATGTTTCAACAGAAATCGAGACTCATCACACCAGGCAACATTTTTCCAGTCTTCAAAAGTCCAATTTTGGTGAGCTCGTGCAAATTGTAGCCTCTTTTTCCTATTTGTAGTGGAGATGAGTGGTACCCGGTGGGGTCTTCTGCTGTTTTAGCCCATCCGCCTCAAGGTTGTGCGTGTTGTGGCTTCACAAATGCTTTGCTGCATACCTCGGTTGTAACGAGTGGTTATTTCAGTCAAAGTTGCTCTTCTATCAGCTTGAATCAGTCGGCCCATTCTCCTCTGACCTCTAGCATCAACAAGGCATTTTCGCCCACAGGACTGCCGCATACTGGATGTTTTCCCTTTTCACACCATTCTTTGTAAACCCTAGAAATGGTTGTGCGTGAAAATCCCAGTAACTGAGCAGATTGTGAAATACTCAGACCGGACCGTCTGGCACCAACAACCATGCCACGCTCAAAATTGCTTAAATCACCTTTCTTTCCCGTTCTGGCATTCAGTTTGGAGTTCAGGAGATTGTCTTGACCAGGACCACACCCCTAAATGCATTGAAGCAACTGCCATGTGATTGGTTGATTAGAATATTGCATTAATGAGAAATTGAACAGGTGTTCCTAATAATCCTTTAGGTTAGAGTATATATATATATATGTGTGTAGTGGCGCTTTTCCACTGCATAGTACGGCGCGGAACGGCTCGCTTCGCTTTTCCACTGCGTGGTACGACTCGACTCGGTACGGTTCGACTCGACTCGGTACGGAACGGTTCGGCTCGCTTTAGCTCGTTTGCTTTTCCACTGCAGGTAGTACCGCTTCAAGTGGATGGGACTGATCGTTATAGTTGCCGTCTCTACTACCATGACATCATCATATTAAATGCGAATTTTTCATTCCGTGTTTCCCCATTCACTCGATCCTCGGCAACCAACGAGAGGAACGTCTGCACCTTGTCCACTGACCACGATTCAGCCATTTCTTTTTTTGAAGTTTATACTCTTTTTTTTGAAGCAAATACTTTTAAAACAGGTGCTACAGTGTTGGCTGTTGTCTACTGGCTATTTAAATCTTGCGGGTTTAGAGTCTCGTGTTGTAAATACAATGATGCTGGTAGAGATGATTCTGTCTGGCCAATCAGTGATCTGCAATGTTTTCACGTCACATTTTAGTGTCGGTACGGTACGCTTGGAACCTTAACAGAGGTGGTACCATTTAAAGCGAGCTGTACCGTACCGAGCCGTACCGTACCATGCAGTGGAAAAGGGAGTGTGTGGAGGCGCGGGGAGTGTGTGGAGGCGAGGGGAGTGTGTGAGGAGTGGGTGGAGTGTGAGGAGTGGGTGGAGGCGAGGGGAGTGTGTGAGGAGTGTGTGGAGGCGCTGGGAGTGTGTGGAGGCGAGGGGAATGTGCGGGGAGTGTGTCGAGGTGCGGGGAGTGTGTCGAGGTGCGGGGAGTGGGAGTGTGTCGAGGTGCGGGGAGTGTGTGATGAGTGTGTGAGGAGTGGGTGGAGGCGAGGGGAGTGTGTGAGGAGTGTGTCGAGGTGCGGGGAGTGTGTGGAGGCGAGGGGAGTAGGGTAAACGTACCTATTAAGCTCACCAAAATCTACATTGAGACATTTTTAGTGCACAAGATATTGGTTTTAGTACAAGAAGTTATTTTAAAATAAAATATTAATCTCTCACACTATAATATTTCATTTTATTTTAAATGACAAAAGTATTTCAATTAAGATGTACATCATTAAATATAAAAAGTCTGGCTGTGCTTAATGGGTACGTTTTGTACCCTTTAAGCACACCCCTGTTCCCAATAAGCTCACAACAAGTTTTATTAAAAATTCTTGTTTATTTTAAACAACCTTTTTAAGGAATAATTGAAAAAAGTTTTATTTGAAGGTACAGAGTCAATCACAAAAAAACAGAACACTAAAATCAAGCAACAAGGCATTCAATTTGATCAGGTAGCCTATCCTATTCATAGTGATGTGTCATTCAAACTCATTGCAACATCTAGACTAGTCCACGTTCAGCTATGTGTAACCCATATTGAAAAATCAAATAACAAAACAAACCAATGTGCTCCTTAAAGGGATACTCCACTTTTTTTGGAAATAGGCTCATTTTACAACTCCCCCAGAGTTAAACAGTTGAGTTTTACAGTTTTCAAATCCATTCAGCCGATCTCCGGGTCTGGCGGTACCACTTTTAGCATAACCGGACAAGACCATTAGCATCTCTCTCAAAAAAATGACCAAAGAGTTTCGATATTTTTCCTATTTAAAACTCGACTCTTCTGTAGTTACATCGTGTAATAAGACCGACGGAAAATGTAAAGTTTAAATTTTCTAGGCTGATATGGCTAGGAACTATACTATACTCTCAAAATCGCACCTTTTCATTTTCCGTCCATCTTAGTACACGATGTAACTACAGAAGAGTCAAGTTTTAAATAGATCATTTTTTTGAGAGAGATGCTAATGGTCTTGTCCGGTTCAATTCATTATGCTAAGCTATGCTAAAAGTGGTACCGCCAAACTCAACTGTTTATCTCTGGGGGAGTTGTAAAATGAGCTTATTTCCAAAAAAATGTGGAGTATCCCTTTAACTCTCTGGGTCAGAGCTTTCCTGTCTACTCCAAACTTCTTGGACAGATACGACAGGTTTCTGATGGCTCCTTTGTATGACATGCCTCTTTCATCTTTGGGCATACACTATAGTTTCGTCTAGCTTTTGTCATCTTAAGACTGTGAAAATAAGTTTATTAATCATTTTTTTGAAGATTAACATAGTGACAACCATCAGTTAATATTTAAATTCTGATTATTAAGTATTTACATAGACGTTTAATGTGGGTGAGCTTAAAGGGAGCACACACTGTGCTTAATTGGAGCAAAAACATTTTTTAATTAATAAATATTAAATTAAAATTTAAAGGAAAATATTTAGCTAAATTAATAATCTAGGTAATGTATTAAGTTTATACCAATTTTAATATGAACAACTATTGTAGACAATATCTATGAAATTATGCTTTTTCTAATTGATGTCACACTGAAGCTGTGTGATTGTCATAGTAGTGCACCCTTTAAGCTCACCTAACAATAATATGAATTCTTTAAAAATTACAGCAGTTTAAAACCAAAGACTATCAATAAAATGTAAAATTATAATATTATGGATTTAAAAGTACAAGCCATTAATTCCTGTGAAGTAATATATTAATGTAGCACACAATCTTATACAGCTAGTAAGCTAGCTATGTTCGTAGCATCTGGGCTATGTTGCTAAAACTATCTTTTAGATCTAACTGTAATTATTTCCCACATCCAGGTTCCAGGTTATAATATTCAAAAGTCTAAACATTAATCTCTTAATTTTGCAATAAGAAGATGTACTTCTTCAAAATAAAGGCTTAAACATATCAAAAATGCACATCTGAGGGGCTCCTCTTCTGGTGAAAGTTTTCAGACAGCTTTGAAAATAGCCGCCAGACAGTGTGAACACATGGACACACATATCTCAGTGTGCAATGGTCTGATTGGTTTAAAATTACAGGAGGTATATAGTAACAAACACATCAATTGGTTAATACATCAAATAGGATAATACATTGCTGTTTCTTTTTATAATCTGAGCTCCAAGATGGTAGTGTGCTTAATGGGTACTTGAGCTTAATAGGTACGTTTACCCTATGTGAGGAGTAGGTGCAGGCGAGGGGAGTGTGTGGAGGCGAGGGGAGTGTGTGAGGAGTGTGTCGAGGTGCGGGGAGTGTGTCGAGGTGCGGGGAGTGTGACGAGGTGTGGGGAGTGTGTGAGGAGTGTGTGGAGGCGCGGGGAGTGTGTGGAGGCGAGGGGAGTGTGTGAGGAGTGGGTGGAGGCGAGGGGAGTGTGTTAGGAGTGTGTGGAGGCGAGGGGAGTGTATGGAGGCGCTGGGAGTGTGTGGAGGCGAGGGGAGTGTGTGAGGAGTGGGTGGAGGCGCGGGGAGTGTGTGGAGGTGAGGGGAGTGTGTGAGGAGTGTGTGGAGGCGAGGGGAGTGTGTGGAGGCGCGGGGAGTGTGTGGAGGCGAGGGGAGTGTGTGAGGAGTGGGTGGAGGCGAGGGGAGTGTGTTAGGAGTGTGTGGAGGCGAGGGGAGTGTGTGGAGGCAAGTGTGTGAGGAGTGGGTGGAGGCGAGGGGAGTGTGTGGAGGCAAGTGTGTGAGGAGTGGGTGGAGGCGAGGGGAGTGTGTGAGGAGTGGGTTGAGGCGAGGGGAGTGTGTGGAGGCGAGGGGAGTGTGTGAGGAGTGTGTGGAGGCGAGGGGAGTGTGTGGAGGCGAGGGGAGTGTGTGAGGAGTGTGTGGAGGCGAGGGGAGTGGGTGGAGGCGAGGGGAGTGTGTTAGGAGTGTGTGGAGGCGAGGGGAGTGTATGGAGGCGCTGGGAGTGTGTGGAGGCGAGGGGAGTGTGTGAGGAGTGGGTGGAGGCGCGGGTAGTGTGTGAGGAGTGGGTGGAGGCGCGGGGAGTGTGTGAGGAGTGTGTGGAGGCGCAGGGAGTGTGTGGAGGCGAGGGGAGTGTGTGAGGAGTGTGTGGAGGCGAGGGGAGTGTGTGGAGGCGAGGGGAGTGTGTGAGGAGTGTGTGGAGGCGAGGGGAGTGTGTGAGGAGTGTGTGGAGGCGAGGGCAGTGTGTGAGGAGTGTGTGGAGGCGAGGGGAGTGTGTGGAGGTGAGGGGAGTGTGTGAGGAGTGGGTGGAGGCGAGGGGAGTGTGTGGAGGCGAGGGGAGTGTGTGAGGAGTGTGTGGAGGCGAGGGGAGTGTGTGAGGAGTGTGTGGAGGCGAGGGGAGTGTGTGGAGGCGAGGGGAGTGTGCGGAGGCGCTGGGAGTGTGCGGAGGCGAGGGGAGTGTGTGGAGGCGAGGGGAGTGTGTGAGGAGTGTGTGGAGGCGCGGGGAGTGTGTGAGGAGTGGGTGGAGGCGAGGGGAGTGTGTGAGGAGTGTGTGGAGGCGAGGGGAGTGTGTGAGGAGTGGGTGGAGGCGAGGGGAGTGGGTGGAGGCGAGGGGAGTGTGTGAGGAGTGGGTGGAGGCGAGGGGAGTGTGTTAGGAGTGTGTGGAGGCGAGGGGAGTGTGTTAGGAGTGTGTGGAGGCGAGGGGAGTGTGTGAGGAGTGTGTGGAGGCGAGGGGAGTGTGTGGAGGCGCTGGGAGTGTGTGGAGGCGCTGGGAGTGTGTGGAGGCGAGGGGAGTGTGTGAGGAGTGTGTGGAGGCGAGGGGAGTGTATGGAGGCGCTGGGAGTGTGTGGAGGCGAGGGGAGTGTGTGAGGAGTGGGTGGAGGCGCGGGGAGTGTGTGGAGGCGAGGGGAGTGTGTGAGGAGTGTGTGGAGGCGAGGGGAGTGTGTGAGAAGTGGGTGGAGGCGAGGGGAGTGTGGAGGCAAGTGTGTGAGGAGTGGGTGGAGGCAAGGGGAGTGTGTGGAGGCGAGGGGAGTGTGTGGAGGCGAGGGGAGTGTGTGAGGAGTGGGTGGAGGCGAGGGGAGTGTGTTAGGAGTGTGTGGAGGCGAGGGGAGTGTGTGAGGAGTGGGTGGAGGCGAGGGGAGTGTGTGGAGGCGAGGGGAGTGTGTGAGGAGTGTGTGGAGGCGAGGGGAGTGTGTGAGGAGTGGGTGGAGGCGAGGGGAGTGTGTTAGGAGTGTGTGGAGGCGAGGGGAGTGTATGGAGGCGCTGGGAGAGTGTGGAGGCGAGGGGAGTGTGTGAGGAGTGTGTGGAGGCGAGGGGAGTGTGTGAGGAGTGGGTGGAGGCGAGGGGAGTGTGTGAATAATGCGCGTGTTTGAGAATAATTTCAGATGTATTAGTGGAGCTTTTCACACAATCATGATGTTCATGTTTATAATAGGCTACCGTAATATGTTTATGCCTTATAGTCAGATTTATCAGAGTGTGTGTGATATAAACACTCGTGTGGTTGAGGTGTGCGGATATACTTACAGTAGTTGGATAAAATGCTATTGATTATTAATTTATGAAATGGTTATGTGCTGATGTTGAGGATTATGAATTCTGCTCTTCATTTCTTCATGATAAACGTCTAAGGAACAAAAACTTACATTGAGTTTTAGTTCTGCAGAAACTGACCTGATATTGATGAGCCACATAACACACATGCACACACGCACACTCGCGCACACACACACACACACACATGCTCTCATAAACTACAACTATGACATGAGTTGGAATTCTGAGCCATAATAATTATGAGACTGTCAAAATTACTAGTCAACTATGACAATAAAAAGTCAAAATTATCATTTCAGTTTAAAAAAAAATTATATTTAAGTGATAAATTATATCATACTAATGAAATAATTCTGACCTTTTTATAAAATGATAGCGTTTTGTCAGTTTCAACTTTTTAAGTCATAATTTCAATTTTCATCTCATATTTCAGTTTTTATATCATATTTATGATTTACCAACACATTTTTGTCTTATGTGTTGTAAAAGGGCTTTTTTCAGTGGTAGAATGAAACATGATTTGTGTGTGTGTTGTGTGTGCGTGCGTGTGTGTGTGTGTTCGCTTCAGTTTAAACTACAGTCACCTTTATTTCTGCGTCTTCAAAGCCCAGTAGAGTGTAAGATCATAACGGTTTGTCGGACTCATAAAGAGAGTATTGTAGAGATTCCTCCAGTGGAAACTCAGAAACCCCAAACTGACCCGAACCCTGTCACTGTGATCCTATCAGGTCTCCATGGCGACGGGCAGAGGAAAAGAGAACCACCTTTACACTCGCTGTGTGTGTGTGTGTGTGTGTGTGTGTGTGTGTGAGTCAGCCTGTGAGGTAAACAGAGGGTCTCTGATGATGAGATTAAATGCAGCCAGGCAGACTGTCTCCTTTAGCCCCCAACACACACACACACACGCACACTCGCGCTGGGCTCATTGTTTAGGTATTACTTGCTCTTTAGGCTCTTAAATTACCAGAGCAATTGATCCCTCTGCCCTCCTGCAAGGCCTCCAGGCCCACTGTGAACACACACACACACACACAC
>CM043367.1:41572167-41577167 GCA_023718395.1 Leucaspius delineatus | reverse complement strand
ACTCACTCACTCGCTCACACTCACTCACTCACTCACTCACACACACACACACACACACACTCACTCACTCACTCACTCATACTCACTCACACTCACTCATTCGCTCACACTCACTCACTCACTCACACTCACTCACTCACTCACACACACACTCACTCACACACACACTCACTCACTCACTCACTCACTCGCTCACACTCACTCACTCACACACACACACACACACACACACACTCACTCACTCACTCACTCATACTCACTCACACTCACTCATTCGCTCACACTCACTCACTCACTCACTCACTCACTCACTCACTCACTCACTCACTCACTCATTCGCACTCACTCACTCACTCACTCATTCGCTCACTCATTCGCTCACTCTCAAACACACACTCTCCATCACACTGGTGCAGTGATCACTGTGTATGTGTGTGTGTGTGTGTGTGTTAGTTCGAGCAGGAGAATCAGAGGCTGGTTGGCGAGATGAACAGTCTGCTGGATGAAGTCAGGTGAGATTTTACGGTCGTCATCATCGATCTCTGATTACACACAATTATTTAAATATTGATCAGACTAAATGATTGAGTTCTTACTGAGACACTGAACAACGGCTTTAACACAACTCTCACTCACAAACTGCTTGTGAATTTCACAAATAAAATAAGAAACGGTGTGTGTGTGTGTGTGTGTGTGTGTGTGTGTGTGTGTGTGTGTGTGTTACAGGCAGATCGAGGGGAAGGTTGTGGAAATCTCTCGACTGCAGGAAATCTTCTCTGAGAAAGTCCTCCATCAGGTCAGAGGTCGTCTCACACACACACACACACACACACACACACACACACACACACACACACACACACACACACACACACACACACACACACACACACACACACACTCTTCATGCGGTTTGAGAGAATAGAGTAATGCACCTTATCGTGAGCACACGTCCTCCACGTAAGAAAACAAAATCATGCTTTGGTAAATCTTAATTATGTCATAATAATTCTTAATTATGAGATAAAATGTCAAAATGATCAGATGTTTGACTTTTTTTTCCCCATAATTTTTAACTTTTTATGTCATTATTATTTTTTGTCATAATTTTGACTTTGCATTTCATAGTTATCACTTAATTTATCATAATTATGCCATTTATTATAATAGATTTTGATTTACCAAAGCTTCCATAATTGTAACATATGCATGTGATGTTTCTATTGTAAAGCTTCACTGTGTGACTGTTAGGGTTACCCTAACCTAACCTAACCTAACCTTACCCTAACCCTAACCTTAACCTTACCCTTACCCTAACCTAAACCTAACCCTAACAAAAAAACAAAACAAAACCCTTGACACACTCTACCATTCAGTCTTGTGTTCTGCCACTAATGCCCCTTGCACACTCATCACTGTGACCAGTATACTAACCCTAACCCAGTATACACTGGTGGGCTGGCCTTCCCTTCACACCCGGCGGCTCCATCATTGGTTTCTCTTCAGACAATCCTGGGCAAGACACCTCTCTGTTTGTCTTCTCTTCTTCATGCCGCTCATAACGCCTATCACTCTTTAGTACCCCCCCCCCCACTTCTACTACCTTTGGACATAAACCCTTCCGCTTTCTACTACAACACACCCTGAAACTTACATCTCTGACCCCAATATCCACCTTTAAGCAGAACCTCCTAAATTACACAGTTGACTCTTGTTCCTGTTGACAATCATGAACCATATTTATACACACATATTTAAGCACTTTATTCTTTTTCTTTTTCTCTTTTCTTTGTTGTCTACTTTTCTTAATTCAATTGCTTGTTCTATGTGTTTGACTATGTACAGTTGTACAGTATGTTCCTATTTACTCCTGTAGCCTCTTGGCCAGGGCATGTTAGTAAATGAGAAGTGGTTCTCAAACAGTTTACCTGGATAAATAAAGGCTAAAAACAAAACAAAAACCCCTACCCGTCGGCCCTCTAGTGTTTATTAATAACTCACTCGTCTGGTTCTGGTTCCGGTTCTGGTTGTGCTTTGACTTTATTTTGCAGTTTTGAATTATTTATGATCATGTTCAGATATTGGCCATCGCAATCATTCTCACCAGCCTAAACATTTCACTTTTAAAACCTTTTGTCTTTCTAACTGTGTGTGTGTGTGTGTGTGTGTGTGTGTGTGTGTGTGTTACAGGAGACTGAGATCGACAGCATTCATGAACTGGTGGTTGGTGCAACAGAGAACGTGAAAGAAGGAAATGAAGATATTAGAGAGGTAAGAACCAATGAACACACACACACACACACACACACACACACACACACACACACACACACACACACATACACACACACACACACACACACACACACACACACACACACGTTCTCTCTCTCTCTCTCTCTCTCTCTCTCTCTCTCTCTCTCTCTCTCTCTCTCTCTCTCTCTCTCTCTCTCTCTCTCTCTCTCTCTCTCTCTCACACTCACACTCACACACACACACACACACACACACACACACACAGCTTCGATGTACTTTGCCTTACTGAAACCTGGCTTAAACCAAATGATTATTTCGGTTTAAATGAGTCTACTCCATCAGGATACTTCTATAAGCACGAGCCCCGTCTGAATGGTCGTGGCGGCGGTGTTGCAACAATCTATAGAGATTTTCTCAATGTTACTCAGAAAACGGGTTATAAGTTTATTTCATTTGAAGTACTTGTACTAAATGTTACGCTCTTAGATGATAGAAAAACATCCCTATTATCTCTAGCCTTGGCTACCGTATATAGACCGCCTGGGCCTTACGCTGATTTCCTAAAAGAGTTTGCAGATTTTCTCTCGTAGCATTTGTAACCAGCACTATGAGCACCATTCTCTCTGGATCATTGGATATTGTTGCGCCCATTAGATTAAAAAAGGTCAGAGAGAAAAGTAAAGCACCATGGTACAACAATACTACGCGTGTTCTAAAGAGAGAAACCCGTAATTTAGAGCGTAAATGGAAACAAACTAACTTAGAGGTCTTTAGAATCGCATGGAAAGACAGTACGTCACGCTATAAAAAGGCCCTAAAAGCGGCCAGGGCTGAGCATCTCCGCAAACTAATAGAAAATAACCAAAACAATCCTAGGTTCTTATTTAACACCGTGGCTAGACTAACAAATAAACAAGCGTCACCTGAACAAAATATCCCGTTACAGTTTAGTAGTAATGATTTCATGAATTTTTTCACTGAGAAAATAGAAAACATCAGATCCACAATTGTAAACGTTCAATCTTCAATCGCGCCTTATAATTCAGCCTCGATTATCACCCCGCAAGAACAATTACAGTGCTTTACAACTATAGCTAAGCAAGGCTGAGCCTGGTTAGTACCTGGATGGGAGACCTCCTGAGAAAAACCAGGTTGCTGCTGGAAGAGGTGTTAGTGAGGCCAGCAGGGGGTGCTCACCCTGTGGTCTGTGTGGGTCCTAATGCCCCAGTGTAGTGACGGGGACACTATACTGTCAAAGAGCACCGTCCTTCGGATGAGACATAAAACCGAGGTCCTGACTCTCTGTGGTCATTAAAAATCCCATGGCATTTCTCGTAAAGAGTAGGGGTGTAACCCCGGTGTCCTGGCCACATTCCACACATTGGCCCTTACCAATCATGGCCTCCTAATAATCCCCTTACATTGAATTGGCTCTATCACTCTCTCTCCTCTCTCCACCTATAGCTGGTGTGTGGTGAGCGCACTGGCGCCGTTGTACTGTGGCTGCCGTCGCATCATCCAAGTGGATGCTGCACACTGGTGGTGGTTGAGGAGAGACCCCTGATATGATTGTAAAGCGCTTTGGGTGTACACTAGTACATATGAAAGCGCTATATAAATGCCTCATTCTATTCTATTCTATTCTATTCTATAGAACAAAAAGAGTTAAATAAATTTATCATTTCCTCTAAAACAACAACATGTTTATTAGATCCCATACCAACTAAACTATTGAAAGAAGTGTTACCTGTAGTGGAAGAGCCTCTCCTCAATATTATTAACTCGTCTTTATCTTTAGGTCATGTTCCAAGAACATTTAAATTGGCAGTTATAAAACCTCTCATTAAGAAACCACAATTAGACCCAAATAACCTAGCAAATTATAGACCCATTTCAAATCTTCCTTTTATGTCCAAAATATTAGAAAAAGTTGTGTCCGCCCAACTGGGCTCTTTCTTGCAAGAAAATGACACCTATGAAAAGTTTCAGTCTGGGTTCAGGCCGCATCATAGCACTGAAACTGCGCTCGTTAAAATCACAAATGATTTACTCTTAGCTTCTGACCAAGGCTGTATCTCAATACTAGTTTTACTTTGATCTTAGTGCTGCGTTCGATACTATAGATCACACAATACTCTTAGATCGGCTACAAAACTATACCGGTGTTCAAGGACAAGCATTAAGCTGGTTCAGATCATACCTATCTGACCGCTACCATTTTGTCTATTTAAACGGAGAAAAATCGATCATAACTCCAGTAAACTATGGAGTGCCGCAGGGATCTGTGTTAGGCCCTCTATTATTCTCAATATATATGCTGCCACTTGGAAATATTATAAGGAAACATGGAATTAGTTTCCATTGTTATGCTGATGACACTCAACTATATATTTCATCACGGCCGGATGAAAACGCTAAATTATCCAAATTGACAGAGTGTGTTAAAGATATAAAAGATTGGATGACGCACAATTTTCTTTTATTAAATCCAGATAAGACAGAGGTAATACTTATCGGTTCAAAAAACCGCCCACAAAACCTCTTACAATACAACTTTAACATAGTAGGGTGTCCTGTTACTTTATCCTCTACAGTAAAAGACCTGGGTGTTATATTAGATTGTAACTTGTCTTTTGAAAATCATATTTCATATGTTACAAAAACAGCATTTTTTCACCTTAGAAATATTGCTAAATTACGTAATATGCTATCTGTTTCTGATGCAGAAAAGCTAGTTCATGCAT
>CM043367.1:41547167-41562167 GCA_023718395.1 Leucaspius delineatus | reverse complement strand
CAGGCGAGGGTTCGGGTTATCAGGCGAGGGTTCGGGTTATCAGGCGAGGGTTCGGGTTCGGGTTATCAGGCGAGGGTTCGGGTTATCAGGCGAGGGTTCGGGTTCGGGTTATCAGGCGAGGGTTCGGGTTCGGGTTATCAGGCGAGGGTTCGGGTTTGGGTTATCAGGCGAGGGTTCGGGTTATCAGGCGAGGGTTCGGGTTCGGGTTATCAGGCGAGGGTTCGGGTTCGGGTTATCAGGCGAGGGTTCGGGTTATCAGGCGAGGGTTCGGGTTATCAGGCGAGGGTTCGGGTTCGGGTTATCAGGCGAGGGTTCGGGTTCGGGTTATCAGGCGAGGGTTCGGGTTCGGGTTATCAGGCGAGGGTTCGAACGACGTGAGCAAATGTGAGTCTGAGTCACTTTAACACAATGAGCACATCTGCACAAACAGAAGTTATTCTGATTCAAGTTTATGGGGAACATGTTTAAATCAATAATGATGTGCACTGATGAATCATCCAGATTAAACACTGCAGGATTACATAAACATAATAATCCTCCACTCGACTTCATGAGGCTCCCTGCAGTTTTCCGTCAAATTAAAAGTTTGACTAATGTTTGAAAATGAAGAAATCATGACATCCATATCAATTATTGTAATCTTAGAGGTTTTTTATTGTTGTTTTTCTTAAATACCCAATTTTATTTTCCAGAGAAGAACTGCAATAGTCCTTCTGTTTTTATTAAGTACTTTTTATAGTTTATATTTAGGAATAATATTATTTTATTGTTATTATTATTTATTTGTCATATTGATATATAATCACAACATTTCTTCCAGATCGTGGAGCCCTACAAACACGCACAGCAAACCTGGAGTTTTTATAAATCTTTTTTTTTTTTTATCAGAAATATTGAGATCAAGAGTCTGAGCCGTACCTGTGAGAATCCTTTACCGCACACGTTACACTGAAACGGCTTCTCACCTGCAGAGAGAGAGACGCCACAACAGACATGAGTGTGAGAGCGAGTGTGTGTGTGTGAGTGTGTGTGTGTGTGAGTGTGAGTGAGAGCGAGTGTGTGAGAGAGAGAGAGAGAGAGAGAGAGAGAGAGAGTGAGTGTGTGTGTGTGTGTGTCTCTCTCACCTGTGTGTGTGTGTGTGTGTGTGTGTGTGAGAGAGTGTGTGAGAGAAAGTGTGTCTCACAAGTGTGTGTGTGTATGTGTGTGTTGGTATGTGAGAGTGTGTGTCTCACGAGTGTGTGTGTGTGTGTGTGTGTGTGTGTGTGTGTGTGTGTGTGTGTGTGTGTGTGTGTATGTGTGAGAGAGTGTGTATCTCACCTGTGTGTGTCTCACGAGTGTGTGTGTGTGTGTGTGTGTGTGTGTGTGTGTGTGAGTGAGTGTGAGTGTGTCTCACCTGTGTGTGTCTCACGAGTGTGTGTGTGTGTGTGAGAGTGTGTGTCTCACCTGTGTGTGTCTCACGAGTTTGTGTGTGTGAGTGTGAGAGTGTGTGTCTCACCTGTGTGTGTCTCACGAGTGTGTGTGTGTGAGTGAGAGAGTGTGTGTCTCACCTGTGTGTGTCTCACGAGTGTGTGTGTGTGTGTGTGTGTGTGTGTGTGAGTGTGAGAGTGTGTCTCACCTGTGTGTGTCTCACGAGTGTGTGAGTGTGAGAGTGTGTGTGTCTCACGAGTGTGTGTGTGTGTGTGTGTGTGTGTGTGTGTGTGTCTCTCACCTGTGTGTGAGCGTTTGTGCAGCTCGAGGTTGCTGGGATGTTTAAACGTCTTTCCACAAACCTCACAGCAATACTTGTTATTACTGCTGCTGCTGACCTCTGACCTCTCATCGTGACCCCTCGACTCCGCATCGTCAGGCTCTGCCGCAGGTGTCGTTTTCAGCTCGGACGCTTCTGCTGGGTCAGAGGTCACGGAGAGGTCAGAGGTCGCCCCCGGCCGATCACACGGCGCACCGGCTCCAGCGCAGCGCTCGCCCTCCTCTTCCTCCGGACTGACCTGTGAGCGGAGATAGTTGAACTTCTTCAGGTAAACGTCTTTCTTAGGGCGCAGGACGTGTGGGGGCGTGGCCTCTGGGTCGGGGGGCGTGGCCTCTGAGCTGGGCGTGACCTCGGGGTTGGCGTGTGATGAGCTCACGCTCGTGTGTAGCGGCTCCTCCGGCGGGAAGCCTCCGCTCTGCTTGAGATACTGTCTGGTGTAGAAGTTCCTGAGCTTGTAGCCGTGCGGCGGCTGGCGGCTCGTCTCGCGAAGCTTCTGCTGCTCGTCTGCGGGAGGGGGAGGAGCTTCGGATGGAGGAGAGCTTCCCAACAAGCAGTCCTGATCGGCCAGAGGGAAGGACACGTCGTTCGACACGCACGGCTTCAAGAACGCATGGCACATGTTCAGGATGTTCAACACCTGCACCACACACAGATCAGCAATTCACCACTCGCCTTCTGAAGACATTTCTACAGCGCTTTATACAGGACAGATTGTGTCCTGAATGTTTGGAGGCGTTACATGAATGTTTGGAGGCGTTACATGAATGTTTGGGGGCGTTACATGAATGTTTGGGGGCGTTACATGAATGTTTGGGAAGAGTTACATGAATGTTTGGGAAGCGTTACATGAATGTTTGGGAAGCGTTACATGAATGTTTGGGGGCGTTACATAAATGTTTGGGGGCGTTACATGAATGTTTGGGGGCGTTACATGAATGTTTGGGGGCGTTACATGAATGTTTGGGAAATGTTAGATGAATGTTTGGGAAGCGTTACATGAATGTTTGGGAAATGTTAGATGAATGTTTGGGGAGCGTTACATGAATGTTTGGGAAATGTTAGATGAATGTTTGGGAAGCGTTAGATGAATGTTTGGGAAATGTTAGATGAATGTTTGGGAAGCGTTAGATGAATGTTTGGGGGCGTTACATGAATGTTTGGGAAACGTTAGATGAATGTTTGGGAAATGTTAGATGAATGTTTGGGGAGCGTTACATGAATGTTTGGGGGCGTTACATGAATGTTTGGGAAATGTTAGATGAATGTTTGGGGAGCGTTACATGAATGTTTGGGAAACGTTAGATGAATGTTTGGGAAGCGTTACATGAATGTTTGGGGAGCGTTACATGAATGTTTGGGAAATGTTAGATGAATGTTTGGGGAGCGTTACATGAATGTTTGGGGGCGTTAGATGAATGTTTGGGAAGCGTTACATGAATGTTTGGGAAACGTTAGATGAATGTTTGGGAAGCGTTACATGAATGTTTGGGAAACGTTAGATGAATGTTTGGGAAGCGTTACATGAATGTTTGGGGGCGTTACATGAATGTTTGGGAAATGTTAGATGAATGTTTGGGAAGCGTTACATGAATGTTTGGGAAATGTTAGATGAATGTTTGGGGAGCGTTACATGAATGTTTGGGAAATGTTAGATGAATGTTTGGGAAGCGTTAGATGAATGTTTGGGAAATGTTAGATGAATGTTTGGGGAGCGTTACATGAATGTTTGGGGGCGTTACATGAATGTTTGGGAAACGTTAGATGAATGTTTGGGAAGCGTTACATGAATGTTTGGGGAGCGTTACATGAATGTTTGGGAAATGTTAGATGAATGTTTGGGGAGCGTTACATGAATGTTTGGGAAATGTTAGATGAATGTTTGGGGAGCGTTACATGAATGTTTGGGGGCGTTAGATGAATGTTTGGGAAGCGTTACATGAATGTTTGGGAAACGTTAGATGAATGTTTGGGAAGCGTTACATGAATGTTTGGGAAACGTTAGATGAATGTTTGGGAAGCGTTACATGAATGTTTGGGGAGCGTTACATGAATGTTTGGGAAGCGTTACATGAATGTTTGGGAAGTGTTACATGAATGTTTGGGGAGAGTTACATGAATGTTTGGGGAGCGTTACATGGATGTTTGGGGAGCGTTACATGAATGTTTGAGGAGAGTTACATGAATGTTTGGGGAGCGTTACATGGATGTTTGGGGAGCGTTACATGAATGTTTGGGAAATGTTAGATGAATGTTTGGGAAGCGTTAGATGAATGTTTGGGGGCATTACATGAATGTTTGGGGGCGTTACATGAATGTTTGGGAAACGTTAGATGAATGTTTGGGAAGCGTTACATGAATGTTTGGGGAGCGTTACATGAATGTTTGGGAAGAGTTACATGAATGTTTGGGGGCGTTACATAAATGTTTGGGGGCGTTAGATGAATGTTTGGGAAATGTTAGATGAATGTTTGGGAAGCGTTACATGAATGTTTGGGAAGAGTTACATGAATGTTTGGGGGCGTTACATAAATGTTTGGGGGCGTTAGATGAATGTTTGGGAAATGTTAGATGAATGTTTGGGAAGCGTTACATGAATGTTTGGGAAGAGTTACATGAATGTTTGGGGGCGTTACATAAATGTTTGGGGGCGTTACATGAATGTTTGGGAAATGTTACATGAATGTTTGGGAAGCGTTACATGAATGTTTGGGAAATGTTAGATGAATGTTTGAGGAGCGTTACATGAATGTTTGGGAAGCGTTACATGAATGTTTGAGGAGAGTTACATGAATGTTTGGTAAGCGTTACATGAATGTTTGGGAAATGTTAGATGAATGTTTGGGAAGCGTTAGATGAATGTTTGGGGGCGTTACATGAATGTTTGGGGAATGTTATACAAATGTTTAGGGAAAGTTACATGAAAGTTAGGGAAACTTTACATGAATGTTTGGAAACTTTACATTGGGGGGCGTTACAAGAAAGTTTGGTAAACGTTCCCTGAATGTTTGGGGAAAGTTACATGAAAGTTTGGGAAAAGTTACATGAAATGTTTGGGGAGCGTTAGATGAATGTTTGTGGAACGTTACATGAATGTTTGGGGAATGTTTCATGAATGTTTGGGGAATGTTTCATGAATGTTTGGGGAATGTTTCATGAATGTTTGGGAAGCGTTCTGCAAACCTAAAAAGAAACGTTTCTGCCTAACCAAAAACAAACTTTAAAAATGCATGTTTTGGGAATGTTCTGAAAAATTCTGGGAACCAAAAATTGTATCGGTTGAAACTGAAGTGTGTGTGTGTGTGTGTGTGTGTGTGTGTGTGTGTGTGTGTGTGTGTGTGTGTGTGACCTGCAGGCTCTGTCCAATCTCCATCAGTGTGTGAACGTTGTCCTGGTTGAGCTCCAGATGTGATGTGTACATGTAGTCCAGAACCTGCCCGATGCCGCCCACGTCCTGAATGGCCAGATGGAAAACATCGTTCTTCTGCGCCGGGGAGTTCTGGAACAGAGATCTGAGGAGCGGAGCGTTCAGGACAGACAGACTGTGAGCACGGCTGGGAATCGAGAATAGATTCCAAAGGAAATATTTTTTTCCAGCTCAATGGAGCTAATAATAAGCCATATTAATAATATTAACATAATATTATTATTTCCATATTTCTTTCAAATATATATTTGCCATCGCATGTTACCGGAAGTAGGCGCTGAAGGCCGCCAGCACGTTCTTATGGGCTTTGAAGCAGACGCCCTTCACCACCAGCATGCAGTCGCACAGCAGACCCTGAATACGCTGATCCTGGAGCTGCTGCAGCACGAACACACTGTGGCTGCACACACTGTCCATCTGCACACACACACACACACACACACACACACACACACACACACACATCAGTCACTGAACACACTGTCACTGAACACACTGACCGACTGCAAAGTGCACACACACACACACACACACACACACACACACACTAGTCACTGAGCAGCACACACTGTCCATCTGCGCGCGCACACACACACACACACACACACACACTGAGCAGCAGAACACACAGTGACTGTACATCTGCGCACACACACACACACACACACACACACACACACACACACACACACTGAGCAGCAGAACACACAGTGACTGTACATCTGCGCAGACACACACACACACACACACACACACACACACACACACACACACACACACACACACCACTGCGGCATTGCACAGGTATGTGTGTGTGTGTGTGTGTGTGTGTGTGTGTGTGTGTGTGTGTGTTTATAAATCCCGTTCATCACTGCCATATAACAAAACCTTTATTTTCCATTAGACATACTAATAATATATAAGTATATTATAATAATATAGTCAAAGCAAGAATGAAGAAAGATTCTCGCTCAGCTCACCTTTAACTCGGAGGAACCGGCGCTGAGCTGATGACGTCATTTCAGTTTTTCACAATAAAGGTCATTTGTTTTTACGGCGTTCAATCTGAAATTAATGCACCTATGAACATTTCCATAGGCCTAACGTTACTCTACTCTACTCTACTCTAATGAGGAAAAAGTATTGTAAAATAAATAGTATTATTGCACAGCTTTTGTTTTAAAATGCAATACAATACAATTACAATATAATTTACTGTTCATTATAAATACAATACGATATAGTTCGCCTTATACTGCATCCTATCATGAGTTGGGCTATTGTTTTTATTTATTCCATCCAGGGTTGTTGCCAACTAAATGAAGTAATTTTAAGCTGAAGCACTGAAATGACTGGAAATAACAGGAAATAAATAAAAACTAAAACTAAAACTGAAATCAACCCAAATAGTAACGTGACAAAAGGGCGTTAAAAATCAAACTAAAATTAAAAAGAAAAGGTTGAAATATTATCAAGGGTATTCAAAATATCAATAAAGCAAAAGTGGTATAGTGGATAAAGTGGATTTTTCTGTGTGTTTGCGGAACTCTTGATTGGTGTTTCAGTCCGGAGTGAAAACAGAGTGACACCGCGCGCGTGTCTGTTGCGACGCGTGATTCAAAAAACTCGCGTGTTCCCGAGAGCAACGAGGAGTGTCGTTACCGGAGCCGAGACTCATTTACCGGGATCCAGAGAACCGGACCGGGCGCCGAACCCAGTCCTGCTGATCATTAATGCGCTGAAGAAATCTTCATCTTCATCTTCATCATCAGAGAATCACAGTTCTGCTTTACTGAGGTACAGGATCACAGTTACAAGAAGTTATTTTCTGTTCATGTGCGAGACTTCCGGTTCATGATCCGCTATCAGGAAATTACTAGAAGAACAGTGTTTTTTTTTTAATTACATTATATTAAAATAAAAAAAAATAAAAAATAATAAAAACAGTTGATTGAGTGGCGCAGGTATGACGTCACTTTGTAGGCTAACCCCGCAGTTGGCATCACGCTGGATTTTCCCTTAGGATTATCGCTAAAATCAACTTCTGTGATTTACAAAATTGTATGATATTTGCACATTTTGTCCATCAAGATAATTATCACAGATGAACACAACTTTTATGAATTTTGAAGCCTAAATGCAGTCGGCAAAAGTAAAAACCTAAAGTTCGCCTATAAACGAACTACACCACGGTCGCATAAATTCAACGTCACCATCACTGAGTTTCCGACAACTCCGTTTTTATCTGAACACATTTTCTAGAAGGTTTGAGTTAGAATGGTGTATAAGAGCACGGTTATTTAAGCATAACGAGGCTGTAAAAGTGAACTGAGTTTACTGATGATGTTTAATCTCCTCCATTTAGCTTTTTTCAAGACACATAACGGCTTCAAAATATCACAAGTGGGTATGCCGATGTCATAGAATAAAACATGAAAGTGTCTTGAGCTTGTGTTCATCACAAACCTTATTTCAGCCATTTCACCAAAACTCCATTCAAAAAACCCATTGACCCAATCACCAAAATTACAGTCGATATGAAATTTTTTTACACTATTTACTCTGTTAACGCATATTACTAGTGGTGAATAATTCATCCGTGTAAGTTAATAAACAGAAAAAATATGTTTGCTGTGGTAATCTTTAATCAAAATCTGAAAAGTTACTTCCGGTCTGGAATGGTTAAACGCTTAACCGCTCCTCAAACCGCTAGCCTGCGATGAGCGGAGATGGAGAGGAGGAGCGTTCAGTATTCCCTTTCACTGGGAAATGCGTCAAAACACTGGAGAAAAGTTGTTTGCAACTTCCGGTTCACGGGGACTTTAAGAGGTTTTTCCTTGAAAGAAAATCTTCATGCCTTAAAATATCTTGAATGTAGTTCGACACCCTCGCCTCATTTAGTATATGCGATTCTATGAATATGCAAATGAGCCCCGCCTCCACTCCCTCACTCAGCACAGAGATCCACTGGTTGACGATCACACGTTGATCTGATTGGTTACAAGGTAGTTTGTGACGTCAGAAACACCAGCGATTTCAAAGCGTGTTTTCGAGACTGTCTTTGGTTCACTGCAGTTTTAGCTGTAAGCTGCAGAACTGCCTGTTTCTGTCACGGTGAAGTAACTGTACGCGACTCTTGTTGTTCTCAGGATCAGCTGCTGTTCTTCCTCTTCCCCCACGATGGTGTTCTTCACGTGCGACGCCTGCGGAGAGTCTCTAAAGAAAGCTCAGGTGGAGAAACACCTGCTGAAGTGCCGCGGCTGTAGAGTTCTGTCCTGCATCGACTGTGGGAACGACTTCCGGTGGGTCAAGGGTCGCTGAGCGTGAGTGAGAGCGAGAGCGGGAGCGAGAGCGAGAGAGTGTGAGCGAGTGAGCGAGTGAGAGTGTGAGCGAGTGAGAGTGTGAGCGAGTGAGAGTGTGAGCGAGTGAGAGTGTGAGCGAGTGAGAGTGTGAGCGAGTGAGAGTGTGAGCGAGTGCGTGAGCGTGAGCGTGAGCGTGAGCGTGAGCGAGAGCGTGAGCGAGAGCGAGAGCGAGAGCGAGAGCGAGCGAGTGAGAGCGAGAGCGTGAGCGTGAGTGAGCGAGCGAGAGAGCGAGTGAGTGTGAGAGAGCGAGAGCTAGAGCGTGAGTGAGTGAGCGAGTGAGAGTGAGAGAGCGTGAGCGAGAGCGTGAGCTAGAGCGTGAGCGTGAGTGAGAGAGCGAGAGCGTGAGTGAGTGAGCGAGAGCGTGAGTGAGTGAGCGAGAGCGTGAGTGAGTGAGCGAGAGCGTGAGTGAGTGAGCGAGAGCGTGAGCGAGAGCGAGAGCGTGAGTGAATGAGCGTGAGTGAGTGAGCGAGAGCGTGAGTGAGAGAGCGTGAGCGTGAGTGAGTGAGCGAGAGCGTGAGCGTGAGCGAGAGCGTGAGCGTGAGTGAGTGAGCGAGAGCGTGAGCGAGAGCGTGAGCGTGAGCGTGAACGTGAACGTGAGCGTGAGCGAGCGAGAGCGTGAGTGAGTGAGTGAGCGAGTGAGAGAGCGAGAGTGTGAGCGTGAGCGTGAGTGAGTGAGCGAGAGCGAGAGCGTGAGCGAGAGCGTGAGTGAGTGAGCGTGAGTGAGTGAGCGTGAGTGAGTGAGCGTGAGTGAGAGAGCGAGAGTGTGAGCGAGAGTGAGAGAGCGTGAGCGTGAGTGAGTGAGCGAGAGCGTGAGCGTGAGTGAGTGAGCGTGAGTGAGTGAGCGTGAGTGAGTGAGCGTGAGTGAGTGAGCGAGAGCGTGAGCGTGAGCGAGAGCGTGAGCGTGAGTGAGCGAGAGCGAGAGCGAGAGCGTGAGTGAGTGAGCGTGAGTGAGAGAGCGAGAGTGTGAGCGTGAGTGAGAGAGCGTGAGCGAGAGCGTGAGCGTGAGTGAGTGAGCGTGAGTGAGTGAGCGTGAGTGAGTGAGCGTGAGTGAGTGAGCGTGAGTGAGTGAGCGTGAGTGAGTGAGTGAGCGTGAGTGAGTGAGTGAGCGTGAGTGAGTGAGCGAGAGCGTGAGCGAGAGCGTGAGCGTGAGCGTGAGCGTGAACGTGAGCGTGAACGTGAGCGAGCGAGAGCGTGAGTGAGTGAGTGAGCGAGTGAGAGAGCGAGAGTGTGAGCGTGAGTGAGCGAGAGCGAGAGCGTGAGCGAGAGCGTGAGTGAGCGTGAGTGAGTGAGCGTGAGTGAGTGAGCGTGAGTGAGAGAGCGAGAGTGTGAGCGAGAGTGAGAGAGCGTGAGCGTGAGTGAGTGAGCGAGAGCGTGAGCGTGAGTGAGTGAGCGTGAGTGAGTGAGCGTGAGTGAGTGAGCGTGAGTGAGTGAGCGAGAGCGTGAGCGTGAGTGAGCGAGAGCGAGAGCGAGAGCGTGAGTGAGTGAGCGAGAGTGTGAGCGTGAGTGAGAGAGCGTGAGCGAGAGCGTGAGCGTGAGCGTGAGTGAGTGAGCGTGAGTGAGTGAGCGTGAGTGAGTGAGCGTGAGTGAGTGAGCGTGAGTGAGTGAGCGTGAGTGAGTGAGCGTGAGTGAGTGAGCGTGAGTGAGTGAGTGAGCGTGAGTGAGTGAGCGAGAGCGTGAGCGTGAGTGAGAGCGAGAGCGTGAGCGAGAGCGTGAGCGAGAGCGTGAGCGAGAGCGTGAGCGTGAGCGTGAGTGAGAGCGAGAGCGTGAGCGTGAGCGTGAGCGTGAACGTGAGCGTGAACGTGAGCGAGCGAGAGCGTGAGCGAGAGCGTGAGTGAGTGAGCGAGTGAGAGTGAGAGTGAGAGTGAGAGTGAGAGAGCGAGAGAGAGTGAGAGAGCGAGAGCGTGAGTGAGTGAGTGAGTGAGCGAGAGCGTGAGTGAGTGAGTGAGCGAGAGCGTGAGTGAGTGAGTGAGCGAGTGACAGCAGTGATGTGTGAACTGAATTTGCCAACAATACAGTGAATTACAGTGAAGTTTTTGAATATTTTTCATAAATAATAAACTCAACTGCACTAGTACTCTTCCACAGTCGGTGATGCAGGGAGTCTTGTGATTGGTTTTCAAGCCAGCCAATCAGAATTTAGCAGTCTCATCTCTGATTGGCTGGAATTATGGCATATTGTAACGCTGGGTTGTGTTGAGCAAGCGAGCCGTCTGCGCTTAGAGAGCGCTCACGGCTGGTATGAAAGGAGCAAGAAAGTGAAACTTTGCACACGCGAAAGAGAACGTCCGCGCACATCCAAATACTTATTTTAAATGCAAAATTGATTTTCGTTCGCTCGCAATATTTTCTTATCTGCGAGACAAACATTTCTCCGCAAAACTCAGTTAACGCACGTGTGAAATGCCCTTTTGCACGCTCAAAATGTGATCTTGCGCGCGCAGAATTGTGACCGAAATCTCACCCCATAGTGAGTGAGCGAGAGCGTGAGCGTGAGCGTGAGCGTGAGCGTGAGCGTGAGCGTGAGCGTGAGCGAGTGAGTGAGCGAGAGCGTGAGCGAGAGCGTGAGCGAGTGAGTGAGAGCGTGAGTGAGTGAGTGAGCGAGAGCGTGAGCGAGTGAGTGAGCGAGTGAGCGAGAGCGAGTGAGCGAGAGCGAGTGAGTGAGAGCGTGAGTGAGTGAGAGCGTGAGTGTGAGCGTGAGTGAGTGAGTGAGTGAGCGAGCGTGAGTGAGTGAGCGAGAGCGTGAGTGTGAGTGTGAGTGTGAGCGTGAGCGTGAGCGTGAGCGTGAGCGTGAGCGTGAGCGTGAGCGTGAGCGTGAGCGTGAGCGTGAGTGAGCGAGCGTGAGCGTGAGCGTGAGTGTGAGCGTGAGCGTGAGCGTGAGTGAGTGAGCGAGTGAGAGTGAGAGAGCGAGAGCGTGAGTGAGTAAGCGAGAGCGTGAGTGTGAGCGTGAGTGAGAGAGCGTGAGCGTGAGTGAGCGAGTGAGAGTGAGAGAGCGAGAGCGTGAGTGAGTGAGCGAGACCGTGAGTGTGAGCGTGAGTGAGTGAGAGAGCGTGAGTGAGCGAGAGCGTGAGCGAGAGCGTGAGTGAGTGAGCGAGTGAGTGAGCGAGTGAGTGAGCGAGTGAGTGAGCGAGTGAGTGAGCGAGTGAGTGAGCGAGTGAGTGAGCGAGTGAGTGAGCGAGTGAGTGAGCGAGCGAGTGAGTGAGCGAGTGAGTGAGCGAGTGAGTGAGCGAGTGAGAGAGCGAGTGAGAGAGCGAGAGCTAGAGCGTGAGAGAGCATGAGCGAGAGCGTGAGCGAGAGAGTGAGTGAGCGTGAGTGAGCGAGAGCGTGAGCGTGAGTGAGTGAGCGAGTGAAAGTGAGTGAGCGAGAGCGTGAGCGTGAGCGTGAGCGAGTGAGTGAGCGAGTGAGAGTGAGAGAGCGTGAGCGTGAGTGAGTGAGTGAGCGAGCGAGAGCGAGAGCGTGAGTGAGCGAGTGAGAGTGAGAGCGAGAGCGTGAGTGAGTGAGTGTGAGCGTGAGTGAGTGAGAGAGCGTGAGCGCGAGTGAGCGAGTGAGAGTGAGAGAGCGAGAGCGTGAGTGAGTGAGCGAGAGCGTGAGTGTGAGCGTGAGTGAGTGAGAGAGCGTGAGTGAGCGAGAGCGTGAGCGTAAGCGAGAGCGTGAGTGAGTGAGTGAGCGAGTGAGTGAGCGAGTGAGTGAGCGAGTGAGTGAGCGAGTGAGTGAGTGAGCGAGTGAGTGAGTGAGTGAGCGAGTGAGAGAGCGAGTGAGAGAGCGAGAGCGTGAGCTAGAGCGTGAGCTAGAGCGTGAGTGAGCGAGAGCGTGAGCGAGAGAGTGAGTGAGCGTGAGTGAGCGAGAGCGTGAGCGTGAGTGAGTGAGTGAGCGAGTGAAAGTGAGAGTGTGAGCGAGAGCGTGAGCGTGAGTGAGAGAGCGTGAGCGTGAGTGAGCGTGAGCGTGAGCGTGAGTGAGTGAGTGAGCGAGTGAAAGTGAGAGTGAGTGAGCGAGAGTGTGAGTGTGAGTGAGAGTGAGTGTGAGTGTGAGTGAGTGAGTGTGAGTGAGTGAGTGTGAGTGAGTGAGTGTGAGTGAGTGTGAGTGAGTGTGAGTGTGAGTGAGTGTGAGTGAGTGAGTGTGAGCGAGAGCGTGAGTGAGCGAGTGAGCGAGTGAGCGAGTGAGCGAGTGAGCGAGTGAGCGAGTGAGCGAGTGAGCGAGTGAGTGAGCGAGTGAGCGAGTGAGTGAGTGAGTGAGCGAGTGAGTGAGAGCGTGAGTGAGAGTGTGTGAGAGCGTGAGTGTGAGCGTGAGCGAGAGTGAGTGAGCGAGTGTGAGTGTGAGTGAGTGTGAGTGAGTGAGTGTGAGTGTGAGTGTGAGCGAGAGTGAGTGAGCGAGTGTGAGTGTGAGTGAGCGTGAGCGAGCGAGTGAGTGAGTGAGCGAGCGAGCGAGTGAGTGTGAGTGTGAGCGAGAGAGTGAGTGAGCGAGAGCGTGAGAGTGAGAGCGTGAGAGTGAGAGCGTGAGTGAGTGAGCGAGTGAGAGTGCGAGAGCGTGAGAGTGCGTGAGCGAGAGCGTGAGCGTGAGTGAGTGAGCGAGTGAGAGTGTGAGTGAGCGAGTGAGTGAGTGAGTGAGTGAGTGAGTGAGTGAGTGAGTGAGTGAGTGAGTGAGTGAGTGAGTGAGTGTGAGCGAGAGCGAGAGCGTGAGAGTGTGAGCGAGAGTGTGAGCGAGAGAGTGAGCGAGTGAGTGAGCGAGTGAGTGAGTGAGTGAGTGAGTGAGTGAGCAAGCGAGAGCGCGTGAGCGAGAGCGTGAGCGAGAGCGTGAGCAAGAGCGAGAGCGTGAGTGAGTGTGAGTGAGTGAGAGCGTGAGTGTGAGTGAGCGAGTGAGAGCGTGAGTGAGCGAGTGAGCGAGTGAGTGAGCGAGTGAGTGAGTGAGTGAGTGAGTGAGTGAGTGAGTGAGCGTGAGTTTGAGCGTGAGTTTGAGCGTGAGTTTGAGCGTGAGTTTGAGCGTGAGCGAGAGCGTGAGCGAGAGCGTGAGTGTGAGCGAGCGAGTGAGAGTGTGAGTGAGCGAGTGAGTTTGAGCGTGAGTTTGAGCGTGAGTTTGAGCGTGAGTTTGAGCGTGAGTTTGAGCGTGAGTTTGAGCGTGAGTTTGAGCGTGAGCTAGAGCGTGAGCTAGAGCGTGAGTGAGCGAGAGCGTGAGCGAGAGAGTGAGTGAGCGTGAGTGAGCGAGAGCGTGAGCGTGAGTGAGTGAGTGAGCGAGTGAAAGTGAGAGTGTGAGCGAGAGCGTGAGCGTGAGTGAGAGAGCGTGAGCGTGAGTGAGCGTGAGCGTGAGCGAGTGAGTGAGCGAGTGAAAGTGAGAGTGAGTGAGCGAGAGTGTGAGTGTGAGTGAGAGTGAGTGTGAGTGTGAGTGAGTGAGTGTGAGTGAGTGAGTGTGAGTGAGTGAGTGTGAGTGAGTGTGAGTGTGAGTGAGTGTGAGTGAGTGAGTGTGAGCGAGAGCGTGAGTGAGCGAGTGAGCGAGTGAGCGAGTGAGCGAGTGAGCGAGTGAGTGAGCGAGTGAGCGAGTGAGTGAGTGAGTGAGCGAGTGAGTGAGAGCGTGAGTGAGAGTGTGTGAGAGCGTGAGTGTGAGCGTGAGCGAGAGTGAGTGAGCGAGTGTGAGTGTGAGTGAGTGTGAGTGAGTGAGTGTGAGTGTGAGTGTGAGCGAGAGTGAGTGAGCGAGTGTGAGTGTGAGTGAGCGTGAGCGAGCGAGTGAGTGAGTGAGCGAGCGAGCGAGTGAGTGTGAGTGTGAGCGAGAGAGTGAGTGAGCGAGAGCGTGAGAGTGAGAGCGTGAGAGTGAGAGCGTGAGTGAGTGAGCGAGTGAGAGTGCGAGAGCGTGAGAGTGAGAGCGTGAGTGAGTGAGCGAGTGAGCGAGTGAGTGAGCGAGTGAGTGAGTGAGTGAGTGAGTGAGTGAGTGAGCGTGAGTTTGAGCGTGAGTTTGAGCGTGAGTTTGAGCGTGAGCGAGAGCGTGAGCGAGAGCGTGAGTGTGAGCGAGCGAGTGAGAGTGTGAGTGAGCGAGTGAGTTTGAGCGTGAGTTTGAGCGTGAGTTTGAGCGTGAGTTTGAGCGTGAGTTTGAGCGTGAGTTTGAGCGTGAGTTTGAGCGTGAGTTTGAGCGTGAGCTTGAGCGTGAGCGAGAGCGTGAGCGAGAGCGTGAGCGAGAGCGTGAGAGTGTGAGTGAGTGAGCGAGTGAGTGAGTGAGCGTGAGTTTGAGCGTGAGTTTGAGCGTGAGTTTGAGCGTGAGTTTGAGCGTGAGTTTGAGCGTGAGTTTGAGCGTGAGTTTGAGCGTGAGTTTGAGCGTGAGTGAGTGAGTGAGTGAGTGAGTGAGCGTGCGTGAGCGAGAGCGCGTGAGCGAGAGCGAGAGCGTGAGCGAGAGTGTGAGTGAGTGAGAGCGTGAGTGAGTGTGAGTGTGAGTGTGAGTGTGAGTGTGAGTGTGAGTGTGAGTGTGAGTGTGAGTGTGAGTGTGAGCGT
>CM043367.1:41437167-41519667 GCA_023718395.1 Leucaspius delineatus | reverse complement strand
TTAACTGCATCTGTAATATGCTGCCAAGCATTTTTACCAAAAGCATTTAGGTATTACCTAAAAAATCTTTTTTAGGACCTGATACGCCTATGTACGCTTGAAAATAAAATGTGGCGTTTTGAATGAACTTATGATAACAAAACAATTTCTGCATCTGAGAAATTTCTCTTCTTCATTCGCTTTTGAGAAGACATGTTGAAATCCTCCGTTTCGTGTCATAATATGATACCCATATATAGTTGTCAGTCGGTTTTAATTGGCTGGATTTATGGTAATTAAGAATGAGCGTGCACGCGCGTCCCATTTACGAGTGATTGGAATTCATTAACCCACACACACATTTCACTATCAAATCTGACGTTTACGAAGTATTTGTGAATCAGGAGAAGAATTTGCGGGAATGTCTCTTTACGCGCAAATCACTCACATATTTACTCGTATATTTACGAATGTTTCATGAATGAGACCCATTGATTGTAAGACTGTTATAAAAACACATTGTAATCTGTGTCTGAAATTAATTAATTTGTACTTACTATAGTGTTATGGTTGAGAATGAGATTAGGGTGTGTTTAAGGTTAGTTACATGCAATCATGCGTAATTTACTGTTATTATATAGTTGTATAATGCATTACTTGTTTTTAATGTGAAACAAGGACACTGTAAGTGTTAACAAATGTTTTTAGTTTTAAGTAAATGAGAAACAATTCAAGACATTCAGACCTTTCTGTAATCCCGTTCAACTGATTAGATCAAGAGATGGTCAGGTAATTAACCCTCACCCTGTTAAAGAGCGCTTCACCTGGAAAACATCGGATGTGTACAAACATCTGAGAAATCTCTTTAAGATGTCAGTTTTACATACATTAAATCATAAACATCTTAAAGACATTTTCTAAATGTCTATCTAACGTCTGACAGGAAATGTCCCAGAGATGTATTGCAGATGAGCAAACACTCTAAAAAACACATCTTCCAGATGTAAACGCTCACATCAAATAGACGTCTCTGAGATGTGCGTGTGCTATCGGAATAGTCAAAGTCAACTTTATAGTCATTTTTAAAGGGGTCATATAATGCCATTTTTGTACAAGCTAATATGATTCTTTAGGGTCTAAATTAAAAGTTTGTAATATACTTTAATTAAAAATTCTCATTAGTATTGTAAGAAAACACTAATTTTACCTGGTCAAAAACAGCTCTGTTTTCAGCACGCCGTTTCAGTGCATGTGTCTTTAAATGATAATGAGCTTTGCTCACCGCGCCCCTCTGTTCTGTGGGTACACCGTATTAGACATTCTCTGACCGTATCTAACACAATAACCACGTGTTATTCGTTATAAACGTGGGATTATGAATTATATTGAGAACGTCGTACATAGAAAACATGCCGTAATGTACCCTGAGTGTAAACCTTAGATGCATTCATCGTGAAGCCTGCAGCAAGGTTTGCAAATTTCGCAAAGATTAATATAAATACTAATATAAAGGTTAATAAAACATTACACTCACATCTTCTGGAGGTTCAGCAGGAACACGTTGGTACCGATCCGTTTTTTCTCGTTTGTGAAGCTGTCTGGTGTGAAATGATTCGCGCAAACATGAAAGCACAGACGATCGAGGGGAATCCCCGTGAGGGAATCCCCGCGTCAATCCTTTGGGCATATTGCTTCAAAAACAAAACTCAGCCACTGCTTCTTCAACGGCTCGGATTTAGGAACATCCAAATGACTGCTGTGTTCCTTATTACATCTAAGAACAGAACATCACAATCGCTTAGACGCCATTCTACTCCAGCATATCAACAATGGCGGACTACTATGACGACGGCTGTCACAGCTCGCTCAGGGCGGGTCTTGTGTTGAAACACGGCTGTCAATCAAAATAGCGGGAGGGGCGTACGATCTTATGACGTCACAATATCGAACGGCTTGATTTCAGAGATGGTCAAACATATAAGGAGATTAAAACAAAACCACTGGATGGATTTTTATCATGATAGGATGGTTGTGTACAGGCACTGCCAACAGACATTTCAGTGCAATCAACTTGTAAAAGTGCATGTACCATTATATGACCCCTTTAACTCATGTTACGCAGTAAAAACGCTGTTCCTTCAGGAAACTACAGTGACACGTGTAGCAGACTATAAATAAAGACCGTATTATCAGGTACACAGAGTTAGACCATTATGCAGTGGGATATGATTGATTCATATTGCTGAAATCATGGAAAACTACTCTCCGGTCAGTATACAATAATCAATAATCTATTTTAGTGTTTCTAGCATTTGTGTGGAACACTAAAGGAGATATTTTGAGAAATGTATGTTTTGTCTCATCCACACAATGAAAGTCAATGGGGTCCAATTTTCTTCAAAACATCATCTTTTTTTTGTTCCACACAAGAAAGGGAGTCAAACATGTTTGGAAAGATGTAAACAATGACAGAAGGATCATCTTTGGGTGGGTCATCACAGATTCATTCTCACATTCTAACACATAATGGTGACTTTTGGTTTGTTTCATGAGATACTTTGGCTTTGGTTGGCAGCATGCGTCATCACTGACATGCTGAAACATGATTGTGGGAAATGTTGAGACATGCTCCACTCGGCTCCGTCGCTGGAGTCAGCAAAAACCAGAGCCGTGTGCAGTATGTAAGGTATACGTCTCTGATAAAGCTTCCTCACAGAACGCTTTTGTTCTCCTCATCGCTGCCCCAAAGGCCTCTGGGAAACAGGAGCAGAAACCCTGGTTCACTGCAGCTGAGGGAAAGGGAAGTATATGGTTTTATTGTCTGTTTGGGTGATAATCAAATGCGCTCAGCGTTTTCTCAGAATATCTGGCCAGCACACACACACACACACACACACACACACACACACACACACACTAAAGGAAGTTTGATGTTCAGATGTGCTGAATGACCGGCATTATGAAGCGTAAAGGTCTTTTGTCCGGTCGGCTCAGAACATGATACTCTCATAAAGCACAATCCAGGTTCTGTTTTGAGTTCTGGTTTGTGGTGAAGATAAGAGCAGGCCACAGGTAAGCCAATCGCTTCACATCTTGATAACTGTTTAGTGTCTGGCTGATTAATTTGATGTGATTTCTGAATATTGGAAGGCCTCACTGCATTCGTATGTAAATCAGACACACATGCTGGTCAATCAGTGTGGGTTTATCAAATATCCATTTGGTTGCATAAAGTGTTTGGGATATCTGGATAGTTTTAAGGTTTTCCAGAGTAAGATATGGAGAGACTGATGTCTCCACAATCCCAAAAACTCCCGATTGGCAACGTTTAAGGAACATCAGCATAGGTGAATAGGGTAACAAATTAACTAATGGAAATAACTATACTTTTCCAGTTGATTGATTCCATTAGGAAATGAATGTTATGTTTAAATATGCAAACAAGGCATTATCTAATGAAATATGCAATAATTTGCAGCACATTAATCTGAAAATGGGATAAAGCCAGGTTCATACTTCTTGTCTGATTTTGTTGACACATTAGAGTTGAAGGTTTTTATAGAAGGGATTTTTGATTTCTCTTTTTATCACTCCATAAATCAGAAAATACTGTCAACAACCAGAAAAAAACACATTTTCACCATGTTTTTAGGAATAAAGTGTTCTATAAATCAGAGTGAATGATATATGAACAAACCCCTCAGTAAAAACCTTCAGAATATAGATATGAATGAAACTGTAAGTTTTGGTGTTTATAAGTGTTGCTGAAGTGGAGAAAAAAACTTTTAAAGAGATGTATCGTAACTGAAATCTACAGACGCAAATAGATAAAGTGCAACAAAATAAACGCGTAAATGTGTATTTTGAATGTTTTATTTTCACTATTCTGAAACAAAACACTGTGAAAAGCCAAATAGAGTCCAAAATCTCAAAATTGGCCAGTGCATGAAAGCAACAAGTCAAGTCTCCTTTATTTATATAGTGCTTTTTATAATACAGATTGTTTCAAAGCAGTTTGTTTCTAGTCACAGTCCAGCTTAAGTAAGTTCATTGATGTTTAATTTTTGTTGTAAAAAAGTTAATTTAGTTAATTTATATATATATATAAAAATATATATACGTCCAGCTCAGTTCAGTTCTCATATAATGGTGTCAATGCAGATCAATATTATTGTTGAATATTAAATTAAATGGCAGCAATGCTTTTGCATGTAGTGTCTCTTTAAATGACGCTGCATTAATTGTACAGTATGCAGTTTCTCATGTATGTGTGTGTGTGTGTGTGTGTGTGTGTGTGTTTGGATCAGTTCTGCTCCAGATGGATTGGGCTCCAGCTGGCAGGAAACTCTAGTCGAGGTGTATTTAGAGAGACCAGGGCTGTTGGCAGGAGACCGTATTCCACACCTGTGCTCACCTGTGCTGGTGTCTACACACCTGAACAACATCTGACCTCCTGAACCCACACACACCTGAACAACAGCTGACCCCTGGACTCACACACAGGTGCTGCTCACGGACCTGCTGAACTCACACAACACTCTCATGCTGCATTCATCGCTGATCCATCACAATGAGTAGTTTTACATGTTTCTCTTATTGGTCATTGGCTTCTAGCGTGTTGTGTGGAAATGTGCAGATATTCACTTCTTTTCAAACATAATTTTTATGCCTGTCTTTGTTGAATGAAAACTTTACAAAGGGAAGTAGCGACAAATCTTTTCTTCCATATTGTCACGTACATCTGAGTGTAATGAATTGTCAAAAAAGAAATAAATGAAGGGCAGGACTTGGTTTAGTATATCATTATTATGACTTTTTATGTCAATTTCAACTTTTTATGTCATAATTTTTACTATTTATATCATAATTTCAATTTTTTATGTCATAATTTCAACTTTTTGTCCTTATTATGACTTTTTAGTCACATGTTTGCTGGGAGCCGGAGCGCCTGACATCAAATGCTCTCTTCTCTTCATGCTGTTCTTCTCTCTCGTAATATGGCCCATAATCTTAGAGCTCAAACATGACAATCTGGGGCTCAGGTCAGGAATCAGACAGACTAGCTAAACCGACTGTCTGCTAGCGGCTTCGCGTCACCAAGGTCAGATAAATCCCATCACATAGAGCCTCTTTCACCTAGATATCATCATATAGAGACTGTGTCTGTTCCCCGAATTAGGAAATACAAAAAACTCCCAAACCCATTCAAGGGTAAAAATTTAATTGATGTTCAACAAATAAAAAACAGATATAATACGGATGAACAAATGATAAAGCTTGGGTTGCTGAATATTCGATCGCTTACTTCAAAAGCACTCATTGTTAATGATATGATTTCAGATAATAACCTAGATGTGCTGTGTTTGACAGAAACCTGGCTAAAACCAAACGATTACATTACTTTAAATGAGTCCACCCCGCAAGATTACTGTTATAAACATGAGCCTCGTCTGAAACGCAAAGGGGGTGGTGTTGCTGTAATTTATAGTAATATCTTCAGAATTACTAAAAAGTCTAGTTTCAAATATAATTATTTTGAAGTGTTGGTGCTTAATATAGCAATATATAGTGTAAATGATAAATCACGTTTGAGATTTGTGCTGGCTACTGTATACAGGCCACCAGGGCACCATACAGACTTTATCAAAGAATTTGTGGACTTTCTATCAGAATTAATATTGACTGCAGATAAAGTACTAATTGTTGGTGATTTTAATATACATGTAGATAACGAAAAAAACGCATTGGGATTGGCATTTAAAGACATTGTAAACTCAATTGGAGTTAGACAACACGTGTCAGGACCTACTCATCGTCGTAATCATACTCTAGATCTAATATTATCACACGGAATAGATGTGGATGCCGTTGAAATTCTGCAGCAGAGCGATGACATCTCAGATCATTATCTAGTCTCGTGTAATTTGCATTTAGCCAAGGCTGCAAAGCCGACTCCGTGTTTCAAATATGTTAGACCTATCACTTCTGCTACTAAAGATTGCTTTATTAATAATCTTCCTAATCAGTTTCATCATCTCAGCATCTCAGATAGCTTAGAAGAACTAGATATTACAACAGAAACGTTTAACTCTCTCTTTTCCAGCACTTTAGACACAGTTGCTCCGTTGCGCTTAAAGAATATTAAAGAAAATAGTCCAACGCCGTGGTACAACGAGCACACTCGGGCCCTTAAGAGAGCAGCCAGAGAGATGGAGCGCAACTGGAAGAAAACAAAACTATTTCATGGAAAGAGAGCTCGATTGCTTACAGAGAGGTTTTAAAAGCTGCTAGATCTGCTTATTTTTCAACCCTATTAGAAGAAAACAAAACATAATCCTAGGTATTTATTTGAAACGGTGGCTAAACTAACGAAAAATAAAGCTTCAAGCACCGAAGTTTCCAAGCAACACAGCAGTAATGACTTTATGAACTTCTTCACTTATAAGATTGATAATATCAGGGACAAAATTATAACTATGCAACCGTCTACTACAGTATCACATCAGGCAGTGCATTGTAGTCTCCCTGAGGAAAAATTTGATTCATTCGTTGCTATAGGAGAGGAAGAATTTACTAAACTCATTAAATCATCTAAATCTACAACATGTATGTTAGACCCTATACCAACTAAGCTACTGAAAGAGATGCTTCCAGAGGTCATAGATCCTCTTCTTAATATCATTAATTCATCTTTGTCTCTAGGATACGTACCAAAAAACTTTAAGCTGGCTATGATTAAACCGCTTGTTAAAAAACGCAACTTGATCCTACAGAATTAGTCAATTACAGGCCGATCTCAAATCTACCTTTTCTGTCAAAGATATTAGAAAAAGCAGTGTCTTCACAACTGTGTTCCTTTCTTGAAAGAAATGATATCTGCGAGGATTTCCAGTCCGGATTTAGACCGTACCATAGTACTGAGACAGCTCTCATTAGAGTCACAAATGATTTGCTCTTATCATCCGATCGTGGTTGTGTCTCTCTATTAGTGTTACTCGATCTTAGTGCTGCATTTGACACCATCGACCACACCGTTCTTTTAAATAGATTAGAACATTATGTTGGCATTAATGGGATTGCACTAGCATGGTTTAAATCACACTTATCTGACCGTTATCAGTTTGTAGCAGTAAATGAAGAGATGTCTCATCGATCACAAGTTCAGTATGGCGTACCACAAGGCTCAGTACTAGGACCACTCCTGTTCACTCTGTACATGCTACCCTCACACACACACACACACACACACACACACACACACACACACACACACACACACACACACACTCTACATGCTACCCTTAGGAGATATCATTAGGAAACATGGAATTAGTTTTCATTGTTATGCTGATGATACTCAGCTCTATATTTCTTCAAGCCCTGACGAAACTTACCAATTCACAAAATTAACAGAATGCACAGCTGATATAAAGACTTGGATGACTAGTAATTTCCTACTTCTAAATTCTGAAAAAACAGAGATTCTAATTATTGGACAAAAAACTTCCTCACGTAATAATCTAGAATACTGTCTAATACTTGATGGCTGCTCTGTTAAGTCTCCGTCGTCGGTTAGGAACCTGTGTGTGTGTGTGTGTGTGTGTGTGTGGGTGTGCTCTTTGATACCAAGATTTCATTTGAAAGTCACGTGTCTAGTATCTGTAAAACCGCATTTTTCCATCTTAAAAATATATCTAAATTACGCCATATGCTCTCATTGACAAATGCGGAACAGTTAGTCCATGCGTTCATGAGCTCAAGGCTAGATTACTGTTATGCTCTACTGGGTGGTTGCCCTGCATGCTTAATAAACAAACTACATCTGGTTCAAAACGCAGCAGCTCGAGTTCTTACCAGAACCAGGAAGTATGACCATATTAGCCCGGTTCTGTCAACACTGATGTTCTCTTAAACATTGTATACATTTTAAAATATTGCCGATTACTTACAAAGCACTAAATGGTTTAGCTCCGCAGTACTTCACGTCTATTGCGAAAAAAAAAAAAAATGTATATATATATATATATATATATATATATTCTTCAAGGCTTGCACCTTGGAACCTATTTCAAGGTTTGCGTTCTCGAGCTCCAGGCACTGTTGTGCGAATGAGCGGCAAGAGCGTGTTAAGGGTTTTCTGTTAGAACGGTGTGTGTTAGCGGCCGCTAAGTTAATAACTAATGATCGACGGAAGTGAATCAATCAAAACTAACTTTATCTGGACAATAACTTTATTCTAGATCTGCTGTAAAGCCTAAACAATCTCTGTTACTGTAATCTCCTGTTATCACTGTAAAGCTGCTTTGAAACAATCCATATTTTTAAAAGCGCTGTATAATAAAGGTGACTTGACTTGACTCTAAAATATCTGTTAACTGTAATCATTTTTGTTTATTTTTAATGTGTGTATTATTGTTAAAAATACTTCATTATTTTAACCAGCCTCAACTAAAGTGCAGGTCAGTCTTTAAAGGGGCCTTTTCATTTCCAGAACAATGAGTGATGGTTAAGCAGGATTCAGTAGTTTAGGGTTACAGAAGCTAAATTCATCCATCATTCCACGCTGTTTTATAATATAATCTAAGGGTTAAACTCGCCCTTTTCATTCAGAATCTGAGATTCTTATATCTGTGTGCAGAATAAAAGGCCAGTAAAAATGCATACAAAATATAAGTGATTACTTTAAATATCTATGTATATTACTAAACATACACGCACTTGCTCGTCATCTTTTTTGTTGATGTTGCAAAATGGAGTCAAAAATTTTCATTTTACGACAAATTGAATAGATAAGTTTCGACTTACAATAACGAAATATGACTTACTTTGTCTTAAAACATGTTGTGCTCTAATCTGATTAATCATCAAATTATATTTGTGTTGAATGTAGGAAATGAAATGCACACTGTGAGCAAAATTAGCGCTCTCAATTCAATTAAAAAAAGTGCGAGAAGCGAAACGAGTCCGAATCGATTCGGATTGCGAGCATCAGGCGACTCACTTGAATCTCGCGAGCGTCTCCGAATCTTTCGCCGCGTGAATTTGACGTCATCCAGGCATCATGGCGGAGTTCAGTGAATTTATGAAGTTGCGGAGGCGATTTAAGACTAACGAAGAGCCAGAAGAGGAAGAAAAGAGTGAGAAACACACACACTGAATTCCAGCGTCTTTAGCTGAACGCGTGTCAAATTCTGCTCGACTCTTTCCGTGTCGTATCAGCTGTGTTTGCTGATGTTGTGCAGCTACTGGTTCTGATGATGTTGTGTTTCTCTGATGATGATGTTGTGTTTCTCTGATGATGATGTTGTGTTACTGTTGTGCAGCTGCTGGTCCTGATGAGGCTGTGGAATTGAAACCGTCCGCTCGGATCAACCGGCACTCTGTCTTCTGGATTCTGGCTTCTGTCGCTCTCACCTACTATGTGGATTTCTTCTCTGTGGTGCTGAACCACACTGACATTCACAGGTGATCACTAACCTTAACCCTAACTAACTAACTAACCAGCACTGTCAGCGGTTTCTGACGGATCTACTGCAAACCTTATTACACAAACACCTGAAACACTCTTTCTCTCTCATATGGTCTTATCCTGGATTACAATAGAGATTATAGTGCTCTGGTTACAGTGAGAGAACACTCACTTTCACTCACTCACGCTCGCACACACACACACACACACACACACACACACACACACACACACACACACACACTCACTCACTCACTCACTCACTCACTCACTCACTCACTCACTCACTCACTCACTCACTCACTCATTCACTCACTCACTCACACACACACACTTATTATTATTTAAATTATTAGTTTGAATTTAATTGCCTTTTTTTTGTAACTTTTTAGTTTTTTTGTCTTTGAACACCTGTGTTCAGCTGGTCTAACGCCTGTGTTTCAGCACTGTAACGCCTGTGTTCAGCTGGTTTAACGCCTGTGTTTCAGCTCTGTAACGCCTGTGTTCAGCTCTGTAACGCCTGTGGTTCAGCTCTGTAACGCCTGTGTTCAGCTGGTCTAACGCCTGTGTTTCAGCTCTGTAACGCCTGTGTTCAGCTGGTCTAACGCCTGTGTTTCAGCACTGTAACGCCTGTGTTCAGCTGGTCTAACGCCTGTGTTTCAGCATTGTAACGCCTGTGTTCAGCTGGTCTAACGCCTGTGTTTCAGCACTGTAACGCCTGTGTTCAGCTGGTCTAACGCCTGTGTTTCAGCTCTGTAACGCCTGTGTTTCGGCTCTGTAACGCCTGTGTTCAGCTGGTCTAACGCCTGTGTTTCAGCTCTGTAACGCCTGTGTTTCGGCTCTGTAACGCCTGTGTTTCAGCTGGTCTAACGCCTGTGTTTCAGCTCTGTTAATGCCTGTGTTCAACTGGTCTAACGCCTGTGTTTCTGTAACGCCTGTGTTCAGCTGGTCTAACGCCTATTTCAGCACTGTTATGCCTGTGTTCAGCTGGTGTAACACCTGTGTTGTAACACTGTAACGCCTGTGTTTCAGCACTGTAACGCCTGTGTTTCAGCACTGTTTCACCTGCGTTCGAGTGGTATAACACCTGTGTTTTAACAGTGTAACGCCTGTGTTTCAGCACTGTAACGCCTGTGTTCAGCTGGTCTAACGCCTGTGTTTCAGCTCTGTAACGCCTGTGTTCAGCTCTGTAACGCCTGTGTTTCAGCACTGTAACGCCTGTGTTCAGCTGGTCTAACGCCTGTGTTTCAGCACTGTAACGCCTGTGTTCAGCTGGTCTAACGCCTGTGTTTCAGCTCTGTAACGCCTGTGTTCAGCTCTGTAACGCCTGTGTTCAGCTGGTCTAACACCTGTGTTTCAGCACTGTAACGCCTGTGTTCAGCTGGTCTAACGCCTGTGTTTCAGCTCTGTAACGCCTGTTTCAGCTCTGTAACGCCTGTGTTTCAGCTCTGTAACGCCTGTGTTCAGCTGGTCTAATGCCTGTGTTTCAGCTCTGTAACGCCTGTGTTCAGCTGGTCTAACGCCTGTGTTTCAGCACTGTAACGCCTGTGTTTCAGCTCTGTAACACCTGTGTTTCAGCTCTGTAACGCCTGTGTTTCAGCTCTGTAACGCCTGTGTTTCAGCTCTGTAACGCCTGTGTTCAGCTGGTCTAACGCCTGTGTTCAGCTGGTCTAACGCCTGTGTTCAGCTGGTCTAACGCCTGTGTTTCAGCTCTGTAACGCCTGTGTTTCGGCTCTGTAACGCCTGTGTTTCGGCTCTGTAACGCCTGTGTTTCAGCTGGTCTAGCGCCTGTGTTTCAGCTCTGTAATGCCTGTGTTCAGCTTGTCTAACGCCTGTGTTTCTGTAACGCCTGTGTTCAGCTGGTCTAACGCCTGTGTTTCAGCACTGTAACGCCTGTGTTTCAGCACTGTAACGCCTATTTCAGCACTGTTATGCCTGTGTTCAGCTGGTGTAACACCTGTGTTGTAACACTGTAACGCCTGCGTTTCAGCACTGTAACGCCTGTGTTTCAGCACTGTAACGCCTGCGTTCGAGTGGTATAACACCTGTGTTTTAACAGTGTAACGCCTGTGTTTCAGCACTGTAACGCCTGAGTTCGAGTGGTATAACGCTGTGTTTCAGCACTGTAACGCCTGTGTTTTAACAGTGTAACGCCTGTGTTTCAGCACTGTAACGCCTGTGTTTTAACAGTGTAACGCCTGTGTTTCAGCACTGTAACGCCTGCGTTCGGGTGGTGTAACACCTGTGTTTTAAAAGTGTAACACCGGTGTTTCAGCACTTTAACGCCTGTGTTTTAACAGTGTAATGCCTGTGTTTTAACAGTGTAACGCCTGTGTTTCAGCACTGTAACGCCTGTGTTTTAACAGTGTAACGCCTGTGTTTTAACAGTGTAACGCCTGTGTTTTAACAGTGTAACGCCTGAGTTTTAACAGTGTAACGCCTGTGTTTCAGCACTGTAACGCCTGCGTTCGGGTGGTGTAACACCTGTGTTTTAACAGTGTAACGCCTGTGTTGTAACAGTGTAACACCTGTGTTTCAGCACTGTAACGCCTGCGTTCGGGTGGTGTAACACCTGTGTTTTAACAGTGTAACGCCTGTGTTTCAGCACTGTAACGCCTGTGTTTTAACAGTGTAACGCCTGTGTTTTAACAGTGTAACGCCTGTGTTTTAACAGTGTAACGCCTGAGTTTTAACAGTGTAACGCCTGTGTTTCAGCACTGTAACGCCTGCGTTCGGGTGGTGTAACACCTGTGTTTTAACAGTGTAACGCCTGTGTTGTAACAGTGTAACACCTGTGTTTCAGCACTGTAACGCCTGCGTTCGGGTGGTGTAACACCTGTGTTTTAACAGTGTAACGCCTGTGTTTCAGCACTGTAACGCCTGCGTTCGGGGGTGTAACACCTGTGTTTTAACAGTGTAACGCCTGTGTTTCAGCACTGTAACGCCTGCGTTCGGGTGCTGTAACACCTGTGTTTTAACAGTGTAACGTCTGTGTTTCAGCTGGTGGTTCTCCGTGGGTCTGGTGCTGCTGGGATTGTGCCTCAGTCTGGCTGCATTCTGTATTGTCTATCTGGAGTGGTTCAGAGGCATCAGGCACTACGAGCAGGAGTATCCCGCCGTCCCTGCCGTTACCACCGCCGCCTTCATCGCCGCGTCCTGCAGGTCAGAACCGCAGTCATGTAGTGACGGGAAACACACTTTCAAGCTTTCAAACCTTTGCCAATCATTTGTCCCGAATCAGTGATTCAGAGTGCGTATCAAACTGCCAAAGTCACGTGATTTCAGTAAACGAGGCTTTGTTACGTCATAACTGTTTACAAACATTACTCACTGGTTTAAGATGCGTGGACGCTTTGATGTTTACCTCCTACAACATTAATATGCACACTGAAATCTCAAGACGTTTTTATTTCGCATTGAGAAACCGAAGCCCATTTTGGGACCATTAATATGTTTGCATCATTACATTGTCATGACAATTAGACACATTTCCCCCTTGGATCTCATTACTGTAACATGTTTGGATTTTTTTGAGTTTTTAAATAAAAGCATAATACATTATTAAAAAGGGGTAAATATGCATTATGCTATTATGGGTGCATTCGTTAGTTCTCTAGGTGGCTGAAATTAGTTTATCTCCCCCTTTTTTCACAACCTGCTTCATCACATGAGAAAACCGAGAATCGCAATTTTAACAAAATGTTAGTTGCTGCAGTCTATTTAAAAATATTTAATCAATTCGAATGAACTTTTTAAAAATCTAGTTAGGGTTAGGTGTGGTTAGGTTAAGTGAATGATTCAGTGACAAACACAATTTTAACAGTCACTTGTCACCACCTACTGGTGTAACAATGTATTTGACACAATCTTTATTTGAAGCATCAAGTAATTTTCAACTTTTAATAGACAAATTGTTATTTTGAAATAAGATCTCTTGGATGTTCGAGATCGCCATTTTTTTTTAGCTCTACTCTGTGTCTCATTAATGGAAACGCAGTCTCTTTTCGGGCGCGACATCATTATTAGACAGAGTTTGCATTAAATGTGGTGTTTTTAATATGCTACACAAACCACACAAAAATGTGTAAATTCATAAGTCGACAGCATTGCTGAGTATTTCCTCCTTAAAACTGCAGTGAACCAAAGACAGTCTCAAAAACACGCTTTGAAATCGCTGGTGTTTCTGACGTCACAAACTACCTTGTGATGTGGCAAAATCAATAGTTAACAATTTCCATAACACTTGTAACCCATCAGGTCACGAGGGGGGCGGGGCTTTAGCATATCATTAACTATGCTCTGAAGCAGCGGTCTCAAGAGAAGCAGGTTATCCTGGTATATTTTTCTGTTGATGAGATAAATCAGGTACTTCATATTGGGTGAATTATGTATATGATGTATATTACGATGTTATGATGAACTATATGCCTTTCTCCACTGATGTTATGAGTTGTTCAGTGCATTTCTGAGGATGTGGATGTTTAGAAGGCTGTCTGACTCTGAGATACGAACGGGAACATGGTTTGTGTAACATTAGCAACACATTATTAGCTATATAATAACGTAGTCAAGCCAAAGGCTAATCATATTAATTACTGTTATGCGATATCATTGTGCAGTGTTTACTACTACAGTAAAGTTGAGCGAGTGGATCAGGTATTCTGAGCTGAGTGAGTGAGTGGAGGCGGGGCTCATTTGCATGCCCATAGAACCGCACATACTAAATAAAGCAAGGGTGTCGAGTTACATTCAAGATATTTTAAGGCATGAAGAATTTTTTTCACAGGAAAAAAACGTTTAAATATGTAATTTTGTTTTAAGGGATAAAATTATTGACTACAGGGGGACTTTTAGTACCGATTGCACAATGATCTATTGATCTCTCACAATCTGATAAAATGTTTGATTTCTTCACAAAAACACATTTATTTCGTAATGTGTAAAACCAAACTACTTAATGCACCTTTAATGTATTAATATGTAGCAATTTTTATGATGTATAATAATTTTCTCATATTATAGTAATTAGAATTGGGGATTGAGTGTGTTTGATTGTCATGAAAAGGTTTTCAGGGTTCAATAAATGGTCTTAAAATAGACTTTCCTTTGCCAAACAAAATGCAGAAACATTGTGAGTATTCCTTAAGAAATAAAGTGTTAGTAATGTTGTTGTTGTTGTTAACTGTGTGCTGAAATGTATTGATGTAGTTTAGTCCAATCAGAAGCAGATGTGACTGATATCATGATTATGTGTGTGTGTGTGTGTGTGTGTGTGTGTTTCAGCTTAAACATCGCTCTGTGGCCGGTCTGGTCCTTCTTCACTCCTGTTATTCTGTTCACTCAGTTCATGGGTGTGGTGATGCTGATCTCACTGCTCGGCTGAAACACTTCATCATACAGCGGTGTGATTAATCTGTTCTGACCCGCACCACAGCCAAAGCCAGAAAGCCAGAGGAGCCACAGCTGATCTGTGACCTCCCACTGACCTCTGACCTCTGCTTCAGTCCAGTGCTGAGGAGCCGCTCCAGTGAGAGACGATGTTCAACATGCATTAGTATCTCTCCCATTTCAAAAATGTTTTTTTGTTTGGTTTCTGAAAGAGGTCGTTTATGCATCTTGTAAAGTTAACTGGGTGTTTTCTTTGAGGTCCTGATGATTCCTGATTTGAGTGTCTTCTAAAAATGCTTTACATTACCTTTAAAATACACCGTTTTGAAGGGTTAACTCAAGATGCTCATGTTTTATATCATGTTTTAATGTTTTCCTATGACTAACCAAATGAAATAACTGATTAAATAAAAGACATTTTATATTACGTGGAATGTTCTGTCTGTCTGCAATCAGATACTCTTAACGGGGTGTGATTTAGGTTGTATAACCAAAATGCACATTACCTTTATGTAATGTGAACCACAGAGCTTTTACTCACACACAGAATGGTTGAACGACACGTATACCCTGTACAGCGAGTCAGTATGACGTGTTTGTGGAGGGTTGATTCTTTGAAGCCTCTTAAGGGGAAAAAACAGGAGATGAGAGGAACTATTATTTGTCAATGTTTTTGTGTTCTCCTGAGAAACACTCTCAATTACTTAAAATTTTGCAAACGGACACAAAAGCATTGGAGTATTTTTCCTCCCATTTCTATGTTTCTTTAGACTTCCTAGAACTTGAGTAAATCAGATGATGTGTAAAGCGATAGAAGCATTGTTGACGCACATACTCATTATTTTCTCAGCTTTTTGTTCAAAATGTTGCCCTTTTTTATTTAACTTACACATTCAAGCATTGATAAAAATAATTTTAAGGTAACAGATTGTTTTGGCTTTATAGCGGTTCTTTAATAAAGTTATATTCCAGCTAAAGTTAGTTATGATTAATTCGCTTCCGTCGCAACGATCATTTGTTATTAAATTAGGGGCCGCTAAGACGACACCGTTCTCTCTACACAGACTTTAAACGCGAACCTGTGAGAAACGCTGATGGCGTTCACATGCGCATTAAGAATTGGTTCTATAGTTATGTGCGTTTGAATATATGTACGCAGGTTTGTAATTCCCTACAAACCAAGCCTAAACAAAGTACTGGTCTTTCCTTATAAATTTTTATACAGAATTTTATTTTATTTGATCAGTTCGGGGTAGATACGCGAATTGAGTTTTCCGACAACGCTTTATCTGTAGAGTGGTAAAGGGATCCTCCATAGGGAGAGACTAGTTGGCACTTCAGCACTGCGTTGTCATCGGTCCAGGCGAAGGTCCTTCATCAGATCTGGATACGGCCTGGATCCGGCAGGCTGCGGGAAAACCTCGGGATAAACAAAGACACTAAAATTAGAGTAGATGCCATTCTTCTCATGATGTAACGAGTACATCAGGATTTATGGGAAGTGTTCCCGGTTCCGGCTGACCTAATCTATGCAGCCTAACATTGAATTATAGAAGTCTATAATGTATTATGTGAATGCTAGGTCAAAGAGATGTGTCTTTAATCTGGCTTTGAACTGACAGAGTGTGTCTGCTTCCCGGACAATGGTAGGAAGACTGTTCCAGAGTTTTGGTGCTAAATATAAAAAAAGAAAAAAAAAACCGCAGGCGCGAGAATAAACTTCATTGGTTCTTGAGAAGCTCAAACGTGATGCGTAACACGAGAATGAACCTCATTGGTTCTCGCTGAAGCTCAAACGTGCTGTGTAACACGAGAATGAACCTCATTGGTTCTCGCTGAAGCTCAAACGTGCTGTGTAACACGAGAATGAACCTCATTGGTTCTCGCTGAAGCTCAAACGTGCTGCGTAACACGAGAATGAACCTCATTGGTTCTCGCTGAAGCTCAAACGTGATGCGTAACACGAGAATGAACCTCATTGGCTCTTGCTGAAGCTCAAACGTGATGCGTAACACGAGAATGAACCTCATTGGTTCTTGCTGAAGCTCAAACGTGCTGCGTAACACGAGAATGAACCTCATTGGTTCTTGCTGAAGCTCAAACGTGCTGCGTAACACGAGAATGAACCTCATTGGTTCTTGAGAAGCTCAAACGTGATGCGTAACACGAGAATGAACCTCATTGGTTCTCGCTGAAGCTCAAACGTGATGCGTAACACGAGAATGAACCTCATTGGTTCTTGCTGAAGCTCAAACGTGCTGCGTAACACGAGAATGATCCTCATTGGTTCTTGCTGAAGCTCAAACGTGATGCGTAACACGAGAATGATCCTCATTGGTTCTCGCTGAAGCTCAAACGTGCTGCGTAACACGAGAATGATCCTCATTGGTTCTCGCTGAAGCTCAAACGTGATGCGTAACATGAGAATGAACCTCATTGGTTCTTGCTGAAGCTCAAGCGTGCTGCGTAACACGAGAATGAACCTCATTGGTTCTCGCTGAAGCTCAAACGTGATGCGTAACACGAGAATGAACCTCGTTGGTTCTCGCTGAAGCTCAAACGTGCTGCGTAACACGAGAATGAACCTCATTGGTTCTCGCTGAAGCTCAAACGTGATGCGTAACACGAGAATGAACCTCGTTGGTTCTTGCTGAAGCTCAAACGTGCTGCGTAACACGAGAATGAACCTCATTGGTTCTCGCTGAAGCTCAAACGTGATGTGTAACACGAGAATGAACCTCATTGGTTCTCGCTGAAGCTCAAACGTGATGCGTAACACGAGAATGAACCTCATTGGTTCTCGCTGAAGCTCAAACGTGATGTGTAACACGAGAATGAACCTCATTGGTTCTCGCTGAATCTCAAACGTGCTGCGTAACACGAGAATGAACCTCATTGGTTCTCGCTGAAGCTCAAACGTGCTGCGTAACACGAGAATGAACCTCATTGGTTCTTGAGAAGCTCAAACGTGATGCGTAACACGAGAATGATCCTCATTGGTTCTCGCTGAAGCTCAAACGTGCTGCGTAACACGAGAATGAACCTCATTGGTTCTCGCTGAAGCTCAAACGTGCTGCGTAACACGAGAATGAACCTCATTGGTTCTCGCTGAAGCTCAAACGTGATGCGTAACACGAGAATGATCCTCATTGGTTCTCGCTGAAGCTCAAACGTGCTGCGTAACACGAGAATGAACCTCATTGGTTCTCGCAGAAGCTCAAACGTGCTGCGTAACACGAGAATGAACCTCATTGGTTCTCGCTGAAGCTCAAACTTGATGCGTAACATGAGAATGAACCTCATTGGTTCTTGAGAAGCTCAAACGTGATGCGTAACACGAGAATGATCCTCATTGGTTCTCGCTGAAGCTCAAACGTGCTGCGTAACACGAGAATGAACCTCATTGGTTCTCGCTGAAGCTCAAACTTGATGCGTAACATGAGAATGAACCTCATTGGTTCTTGCTGAAGCTCAAACGTGCTGCGTAACACGAGAATGAACCTCATTGGTTCTTGAGAAACTCAAACGTGCTGCGTAACACGAGAATGAACCTCATTGGTTCTTGAGAAACTCAAACGTGCTGCGTAACACGAGAATGAACCTCATTGGTTCTTGCTGAAGCTCAAACGTGCTGCGTAACACGAGAATGAACCTCATTGGTTCTTGCTGAAGCTGAAACGTGCTGCGTAACACGAGAATGAACCTCATTGGTTCTTGAGAAGCTCAAACGTGATGCGTAACACGAGAATGAACCTCATTGGTTCTCGCTGAAGCTCAAACGTGATGCGTAACACGAGAATGAACCTCATTGGTTCTTGCTGAAGCTCAAACGTGCTGCGTAACACGAGAATGATCCTCATTGGTTCTCGCTGAAGCTCAAACGTGATGCGTAACACGAGAATGATCCTCATTGGTTCTCGCTGAAGCTCAAACGTGATGCGTAACACGAGAATGAACCTCATTGGTTCTTGCTGAAGCTCAAACGTGCTGCGTAACACGAGAATGAACCTCATTGGTTCTTGCTGAAGCTCAAACGTGCTGCGTAACACGAGAATGAACCTCATTGGTTCTCGCTGAAGCTCAAACGTGCTGCGTAACACGAGAATGATCCTCATTGGTTCTCGCTGAAGCTCAAACGTGCTGCGTAACACGAGAATGATCCTCATTGGTTCTCGCTGAAGCTCAAACGTGCTGCGTAACACGAGAATGAACCTCATTGGTTCTTGCTGAAGCTCAAACGTGATGCGTAACACGAGAATGAACCTCATTGGTTCTTGCTGAAGCTCAAACGTGCTGCGTAACACGAGAATGAACCTCATTGGTTCTTGAGAAACTCAAACGTGCTGCGTAACACGAGAATGAACCTCATTGGTTCTTGCTGAAGCTCAAACGTGCTGCGTAACACGAGAATGAACCTCATTGGTTCTTGCTGAAGCTCAAACGTGCTGCGTAACACGAGAATGAACCTCATTGGTTCTTGAGAAGCTCAAACGTGATGCGTAACACGAGAATGAACCTCATTGGTTCTCGCTGAAGCTCAAACGTGATGCGTAACACGAGAATGAACCTCATTGGTTCTTGCTGAAGCTCAAACGTGCTGCGTAACACGAGAATGATCCTCATTGGTTCTTGCTGAAGCTCAAACGTGATGCGTAACACGAGAATGATCCTCATTGGTTCTCGCTGAAGCTCAAACGTGCTGCGTAACACGAGAATGATCCTCATTGGTTCTCGCTGAAGCTCAAACGTGATGCGTAACATGAGAATGAACCTCATTGGTTCTTGCTGAAGCTCAAGCGTGCTGCGTAACACGAGAATGAACCTCGTTGGTTCTCGCTGAAGCTCAAACGTGATGTGTAACACGAGAATGAACCTCGTTGGTTCTCGCTGAAGCTCAAACGTGCTGCGTAACACGAGAATGAACCTCATTGGTTCTCGCTGAAGCTCAAACGTGATGCGTAACACGAGAATGAACCTCGTTGGTTCTTGCTGAAGCTCAAACGTGCTGCGTAACACGAGAATGAACCCTTATTGGTTCTCGCTGAAGCTCAAACGTGATGCGTAACACGAGAATGAACCTCATTGGTTCTCGCTGAAGCTCAAACGTGATGCGTAACACGAGAATGAACCTCATTGGTTCTCGCTGAAGCTCAAACGTGCTGCGTAACACGAGAATGAACCTCATTGGTTCTCGCTGAAGCTCAAACGTGCTGCGTAACACGAGAATGAACCTCATTGGTTCTTGAGAAGCTCAAACGTGATGCGTAACACGAGAATGATCCTCATTGGTTCTCGCTGAAGCTCAAACGTGCTGCGTAACACGAGAATGAACCTCATTGGTTCTCGCTGAAGCTCAAACGTGCTGCGTAACACGAGAATGAACCTCATTGGTTCTCGCTGAAGCTCAAACGTGATGCGTAACACGAGAATGATCCTCATTGGTTCTCGCTGAAGCTCAAACGTGCTGCGTAACACGAGAATGAACCTCATTGGTTCTCGCAGAAGCTCAAACGTGCTGCGTAACACGAGAATGAACCTCATTGGTTCTCGCTGAAGCTCAAACTTGATGCGTAACATGAGAATGAACCTCATTGGTTCTTGAGAAGCTCAAACGTGATGCGTAACACGAGAATGATCCTCATTGGTTCTCGCTGAAGCTCAAACGTGCTGCGTAACACGAGAATGAACCTCATTGGTTCTCGCTGAAGCTCAAACTTGATGCGTAACATGAGAATGAACCTCATTGGTTCTTGCTGAAGCTCAAACGTGCTGCGTAACACGAGAATGAACCTCATTGGTTCTTGAGAAACTCAAACGTGCTGCGTAACACGAGAATGAACCTCATTGGTTCTTGCTGAAGCTCAAACGTGCTGCGTAACACGAGAATGAACCTCATTGGTTCTTGCTGAAGCTGAAACGTGCTGCGTAACACGAGAATGAACCTCATTGGTTCTTGAGAAGCTCAAACGTGATGCGTAACACGAGAATGAACCTCATTGGTTCTCGCTGAAGCTCAAACGTGATGCGTAACACGAGAATGAACCTCATTGGTTCTTGCTGAAGCTCAAACGTGCTGCGTAACACGAGAATGAACCTCATTGGTTCTCGCTGAAGCTCAAACGTGCTGCGTAACACGAGAATGATCCTCATTGGTTCTCGCTGAAGCTCAAACGTGCTGCGTAACACGAGAATGATCCTCATTGGTTCTCGCTGAAGCTCAAACGTGATGCGTAACATGAGAATGAACCTCATTGGTTCTTGCTGAAGCTCAAGCGTAATGCGTAACACGAGAATGAACCTCATTGGTTCTCGCTGAAGCTCAAACGTGATGCGTAACACGAGAATGAACCTCGTTGGTTCTCGCTGAAGCTCAAACGTGCTGCGTAACACGAGAATGAACCTCATTGGTTCTCGCTGAAGCTCAAACGTGATGCGTAACACGAGAATGAACCTCGTTGGTTCTTGCTGAAGCTCAAACGTGCTGCGTAACACGAGAATGAACCCTTATTGGTTCTCGCTGAAGCTCAAACGTGATGCGTAACACGAGAATGAACCTCATTGGTTCTCGCTGAAGCTCAAACGTGATGCGTAACACGAGAATGAACCTCATTGGTTCTCGCTGAATCTCAAACGTGCTGCGTAACACAAGAATGAACCTCATTGGTTCTCGCTGAAGCTCAAACGTGCTGCGTAACACGAGAATGAACCTCATTGGTTCTTGAGAAGCTCAAACGTGATGCGTAACACGAGAATGATCCTCATTGGTTCTCGCTGAAGCTCAAACGTGCTGCGTAACACGAGAATGAACCTCATTGGTTCTCGCTGAAGCTCAAACGTGCTGCGTAACACGAGAATGAACCTCATTGGTTCTCGCTGAAGCTCAAACGTGATGCGTAACACGAGAATGATCCTCATTGGTTCTCGCTGAAGCTCAAACGTGCTGCGTAACACGAGAATGATCCTCATTGGTTCTCGCTGAAGCTCAAACGTGATTCGTAACATGAGAATGAACCTCATTGGTTCTTGCTGAAGCTCAAGCGTGCTGCGTAACACGAGAATGAACCTCATTGGTTCTTGCTGAAGCTCAAACGTGCTGCGTAACACGAGAATGATCCTCATTGGTTCTCGCTGAAGCTCAAACGTGCTGCGTAACACGAGAATGATCCTCATTGGTTCTCGCTGAAGCTCAAACGTGCTGCGTAACACGAGAATGATCCTCATTGGTTCTCGCTGAAGCTCAAACGTGCTGCGTAACACGAGAATGATCCTCATTGGTTCTCGCTGAAGCTCAAACGTGCTGCGTAACACGAGAATGAACCTCATTGGTTCTCGCTGAAGCTCAAACGTGATGCGTAACACGAGAATGAACCTCATTGGTTCTCGCTGAAGCTCAAACGTGCTGCGTAACACGAGAATGATCCTCATTGGTTCTTGCTGAAGCTCAAACGTGATGCGTAACACGAGAATGATCCTCATTGGTTCTCGCTGAAGCTCAAACGTGATGCGTAACACGAGAATGAACCTCATTGGTTCTTGCTGAAGCTCAAACGTGCTGCGTAACACGAGAATGAACCTCATTGGTTCTTGCTGAAGCTCAAACGTGCTGCGTAACACGAGAATGAACCTCATTGGTTCTCGCTGAAGCTCAAACGTGCTGCGTAACACGAGAATGAACCTCATTGGTTCTTGAGAAGCTCAAACGTGCTGCGTAACACGAGAATGAACCTCATTGGTTCTTGCTGAAGCTCAAACGTGATGCGTAACACGAGAATGAACCTCACTGGTTCTTGCTGAAGCTCAAACGTGCTGCGTAACACGAGAATGAACCTCATTGGTTCTCGCTGAAGCTCAAACGTGCTGCGTAACACGAGAATGAACCTCATTGGTTCTTGAGAAGCTCAAACGTGCTGCGTAACACGAGAATGAACCTCATTGGTTCTTGCTGAAGCTCAAACGTGATGCGTAACACGAGAATGAACCTCACTGGTTCTCGCTGAAGCTCAAACGTGATGCGTAACACGAGAATGAACCTCATTGGTTCTTGCTGAAGCTCAAACGTGCTGCGTAACACGAGAATGATCCTCATTGGTTCTTGCTGAAGCTCAAACGTGATGCGTAACACGAGAATGAACCTCATTGGTTCTTGAGAAGCTCAAACGTGCTGCGTAACATGAGAATGAACCTCATTGGTTCTCGCTGAAGCTCAAACGTGATGCGTAACACGAGAATGAACCTCATTGGTTCTCGCTGAAGCTCAAACGTGCTGCGTAACACGAGAATGAACCTCATTGGTTCTCGCTGAAGCTCAAACGTGCTGCGTAACACGAGAATGAACCTCATTGGTTCTTGAGAAGCTCAAACGTGATGCGTAACACGAGAATGATCCTCATTGGTTCTCGCTGAAGCTCAAACGTGCTGCGTAACACGAGAATGAACCTCATTGGTTCTCGCTGAAGCTCAAACGTGCTGCGTAACACGAGAATGAACCTCATTGGTTCTCGCTGAAGCTCAAACGTGATGCGTAACACGAGAATGATCCTCATTGGTTCTCGCTGAAGCTCAAACGTGCTGCGTAACACGAGAATGATCCTCATTGGTTCTCGCTGAAGCTCAAACGTGATTCGTAACATGAGAATGAACCTCATTGGTTCTTGCTGAAGCTCAAGCGTGCTGCGTAACACGAGAATGAACCTCATTGGTTCTTGCTGAAGCTCAAACGTGCTGCGTAACACGAGAATGATCCTCATTGGTTCTCGCTGAAGCTCAAACGTGCTGCGTAACACGAGAATGATCCTCATTGGTTCTCGCTGAAGCTCAAACGTGCTGCGTAACACGAGAATGATCCTCATTGGTTCTCGCTGAAGCTCAAACGTGCTGCGTAACACGAGAATGATCCTCATTGGTTCTCGCTGAAGCTCAAACGTGCTGCGTAACACGAGAATGAACCTCATTGGTTCTCGCTGAAGCTCAAACGTGATGCGTAACACGAGAATGAACCTCATTGGTTCTTGCTGAAGCTCAAACGTGCTGCGTAACACGAGAATGATCCTCATTGGTTCTTGCTGAAGCTCAAACGTGATGCGTAACACGAGAATGATCCTCATTGGTTCTCGCTGAAGCTCAAACGTGATGCGTAACACGAGAATGAACCTCATTGGTTCTTGCTGAAGCTCAAACGTGCTGCGTAACACGAGAATGAACCTCATTGGTTCTTGCTGAAGCTCAAACGTGCTGCGTAACACGAGAATGAACCTCATTGGTTCTCGCTGAAGCTCAAACGTGCTGCGTAACACGAGAATGAACCTCATTGGTTCTTGAGAAGCTCAAACGTGCTGCGTAACACGAGAATGAACCTCATTGGTTCTTGCTGAAGCTCAAACGTGATGCGTAACACGAGAATGAACCTCACTGGTTCTTGCTGAAGCTCAAACGTGCTGCGTAACACGAGAATGAACCTCATTGGTTCTCGCTGAAGCTCAAACGTGCTGCGTAACACGAGAATGAACCTCATTGGTTCTTGAGAAGCTCAAACGTGCTGCGTAACACGAGAATGAACCTCATTGGTTCTTGCTGAAGCTCAAACGTGATGCGTAACACGAGAATGAACCTCACTGGTTCTCGCTGAAGCTCAAACGTGATGCGTAACACGAGAATGAACCTCATTGGTTCTTGCTGAAGCTCAAACGTGCTGCGTAACACGAGAATGATCCTCATTGGTTCTTGCTGAAGCTCAAACGTGATGCGTAACACGAGAATGAACCTCATTGGTTCTTGAGAAGCTCAAACGTGCTGCGTAACATGAGAATGAACCTCATTGGTTCTCGCTGAAGCTCAAACGTGATGCGTAACACGAGAATGAACCTCATTGGTTCTCGCTGAAGCTCAAACGTGCTGCGTAACATGAGAATGATCCTCATTGGTTCTTGCTGAAGCTCAAACGTGCTGCGTAACACGAGAATGAACCTCATTGGTTCTCGCAGAAGCTCAAACGTGCTGCGTAACACGAGAATGAACCTCATTGGTTCTCGCAGAAGCTCAAACGTGCTGCGTAACACCAGAATGATCCTCATTGGTTCTTGCTGAAGCTCAAACGTGCTGCGTAACACGAGAATGAAACTCATTGGTTCTCGCAGAAGCTCAAACGTGCTGCGTAACACTAGAATGATCCTCATTGGTTCTTGCTGAAGCTCAAACGTGCTGCGTAACACGAGAATCAACCTCATTGGTTCTTGCTGAAGCTCAAACGGGCTGCGTAACATGAGAATGATCCTCATTGGTTCTCGCTGAAGCTCAAACGTGCTGCGTAACACGAGAATGAACCTCATTGGTTCTCGCTGAAGCTCAAACGTGATGCGTAACACGAGAATGAACCTCATTGGTTCTCGCTGAAGCTCAAACGTGATGCGTAACACGAGAATGAACCTCATTGGTTCTCGCTGAAGCTCAAACGTGCTGCGTAACACGAGAATGAACCTCATTGGTTCTCGCTGAAGCTCAAACGTGCTGCGTAACACGAGAATGAACCTCATTGGTTCTCGCTAAAGCTCAAACGTGATGCGTAACACGAGAATGAACCTCATTGGTTCTCGCTGAAGCTCAAACGTGATGCGTAACATGAGAATGAACCTCATTGGTTCTCGCTGAAGCTCAAACGTGATGCGTAACACGAGAATGAACCTCATTGGTTCTCGCTGAAGCTCAAACGTGCTGCGTAACACGAGAATGATCCTCATTGGTTCTCGCTGAAGCTCAAACGTGATGCTTAACACGAGAATGAACCTCATTGGTTCTCGCTGAAGCTCAAACGTGCTGCGTAACACGAGAATGAACCTCATTGGTTCTCGCTGAAGCTCAAACGTGCTGTGTAACACGAGAATGAACCTCATTGGTTCTCGCTGAAGCTCAAACGTGATGCGTAACATGAGAATGAACCTCATTGGTTCTCGCTGAAGCTCAAACGTGATGCGTAACACGAGAATGAACCTCATTGGTTCTCGCTGAAGCTCAAACGTGCTGCGTAACACGAGAATGATCCTCATTGGTTCTCGCTGAAGCTCAAACGTGCTGCGTAACACGAGAATGAACCTCATTGGTTCTCGCTAAAGCTCAAACGTGATGCTTAACACGAGAATGAACCTCATTGGTTCTCGCTGAAGCTCAAACGTGATGCGTAACATGAGAATGAACCTCATTGGTTCTCGCTGAAGCTCAAACGTGCTGCATAACACGAGAATGAACCTCATTGGTTCTTGTGCTGCGTAACACGAGAATGAACCTCATTGGTTCTTGAGAAGCTCAAACGTGCTGCCTAACACGAGAATGATAATCATCTTGTCACAAAGCAATAAACGGTCACAAAATAGGCTTAATTTAAAAAAATGTATGATGTGGGGCAGGGGGGTATATGGAATTATAGTTTACTTATTTATCAGCCATTATGTTTGCTTAAGAAACTTAAATCTTCAAATAATGTGTAGATCTGTTACTTTAACTTTAATTGTAGAAGCTAAAATTGAATAAGTTTAAATATCGCGATTCGCTTTATTATCATTTCATATTCATAGACTAGCAACACAGATTTTTTTTTAAAGTTAAATAAAGTACAGTTACACGTACATGTCATGTATGTCTTTTAGACCTGTATGAATATGTAATTTAGATGCATGGGCATGTGTGAGTTTATGCAGACTTTCTTCCGTTATCTCTCATTATTTGACCACATTAGAACTATTTTCAAAATTATAACAGAAATCCCATTAACGCGCGCGCGTCCTTTAGGGTTTTAATTTTCATCAGGTTCCGTTCTCCGCGCGCCTCTTGATCAAACTGCTGACTGATGACATTATGAGAGTATGATGATGGTGATGAAAAGCGCGTGATCGCATCTGTGTCAGACTGTGTCAAAGGTCATCGGAAGCGTGCGCGTTTGATCTCGGTCTGCGGTGACGCGCGAGTGAACGCGATGATTTGCGGCTGATGCGGGTTTGTGCGCATGTTAATCCAGGTCAGAGTCGTTATGATAGAAGCTCTTTTGTTGCGGCTCTCTGGCCCGGATCGCTTTCATCTAATTGTGGGTCTCTCTGTAATTGAGCACACCGTCAAATTCCGTTTGTTCTCGCAAACTTTTCTTCAAGTGCTTCGACAAGAAGAGATTGTGTCTGATATCACCCCCCTTTCGCAATCCGTCTTTATTTCCGCACGAAGGTTCGCGCAGATTTAATGTTGAACACATTCTTCCGATGCAGGTCGTTATACGAGTCCGCGGTCAACAAAGGAGGGCGTCTATAAAGAGCCTTTGACCAGTGAAATCCGAGATCCTAAAAGCTTCGCTTGAGCCACAGAGACCGAGGAAAAGCTCACTGGAGCTTCACATCTCACGGAGGAATGACTCGCCTGCCAGAGCGCGCGGAGAACCGATGAGCAGCGCGCGCGTTAGGACGAACACACGGTGAAGTTTGCGCGTTCTTGGCATCTCACAGATGAATGAAACTCAATCCGTGTTAATCTGCTGCTCTTTCTGGGAGGTATATAGCGCGATTACCCGCGCGATGGACGCGCACTGAGCATGTCTGCCGTTCCGCGAGCTTCCGAAAGCGTTCCCACAGCGTTCAACCTGCACCATGGTGGAGAACAGCCTGGACATCATGTGTCTGAACAAATACGGCCCCAGTTCCTCCTCCTCATCATCATCCTCAGACGCAGAAAAGAAACTTTTCTCCAAGCTCAAGGTGAGTTTGACCAAGAAGTACCCGCAGAAGAACGCGCAGACCCTGAGCGCGCAGTACGGCACGAACCTGCTTCTGATCGGCTTGTCCGTGATGCTCGCGCTCGCGCACCACGGGCCCGCGGTGAGAGAGGAACACCTGCTGACCTTCATCACGGTGCTCATGCTCGTGCAGCTCGTGTGGATGATCTGCTATATGATCCGGAGGGAGCGCGAGCGCAGCCCGATGCCGGAGAGAGACGCGCACGCGGGCACGATCTGGATCCGAGGTGAACCAACCAACCAACCGGCTCGTTTACTGAACGCTTAGCTCTGTGAGCGTGAGAATGATTTATGTGCTGTTTGCTTGTCAGGGGGGCTGACGATGCTGGCGTTACTGTCGCTCATCATGGACGCATTCCGCGTCGGATATTTCGTCGGATATCATTCCTGCATCTCCGCCGTGCTCGGGGTCTATCCCATCGTCCACGCGCTGCACACCATATCCCAGGTGAGAACGCGCATGTGTCACGCGCTCATGTTTGATTTTGTAACGCAAAGTTGAGATGTTGAAACATTTTCCCCCGGGTTTAATAAAGTGACTTAAACGTCACACTCATCCGCATACATGGGGATTGCGTGAGAAAAAGCATACAAATTAAACATTCAACCCTGGTCAAAAATATCAATAGAAATTCTCCTTCTCCTGTCACTTCTATTACTGACACTCTACGCACATGCGCATTCTTATTGTGTTCTTATTGCGTTCTTATTGTACCTCAAATTACCATAAATGCACAATGTGACCATTACAATTTGTCCAAAGCAGCTTCACGTGAGTATTGTTGCAAAGTTCTTCAGTTATGAAGTGATTCATCTTTAGATGGAAGCAGAAGGTGTCCAATTCTGGGGAAAGTTACGTTGAAAAGTAGTGCGTTACAATATTGTGTTACTCCTTTAAAAAGTAACTAATTCCACTACTTAGTTACTTTTTTTTAGAAAAGTAATGTTGCAATATGGTGTTACTCCCTTAAAAAGTAACTAATTGCGTTACTTTGTTACTTATTTTAGAAAAGTAATGCGTTATGGTACTTTTGTGTTACTTTTTTCCCACCTGGACTGGGCTTGTTTTTTTATAACAAAAAGTTATATTTTTGGGCAAAAGACCCTTTCACACCAAGAGTGAAATAATAATCCTCAGGCTGAAGGAAATGCAGATTCACTCTTGTACAGTAGAGTACAGTAGAGAAGAGGTAGAGTACAGTAGTGTACAGTAGAGGTAGAGTACAGTAGTGTACAGTAGAGTACAGTAGAGAAGAGGTAGAGTACAGTAGAGGTAGATTACAGTAGTGTACAGTAGAGGTAGAGTACAGTAGTGTACAGTAGAGGTAGAGTACAGTAGAGAAGAGTACAGTAGTGTACAGTAGAGGTAGAGTACAGTAGAGAATAGTACAGTAGTGTACAGTAGTGTACAGTAGAGGTAGATTACAGTAGTGTACAGTAGAGGTAGAGTACAGTAGAGGTAGAGTACAGTAGTGTACAGTAGAGGTAGAGTACAGTAGTGTACAGTAGAGGTAGACTACAGTAGAGGTAGAGTACAGTAGTGTACAGTAGAGGTAGAGTACAGTAGAGAAGAGTACAGTAGTGTACAGTAGTGTACAGTAGAGGTAGATTACAGTAGTGTACAGTAGAGGTAGAGTACAGTAGTGCACAGTAGAGGTAGAGTACAGTAGAGAAGAGTACAGTAGTGTACAGTAGTGTACAGTAGAGGTAGAGTACAGTAGAGAAGAGTACAGTAGTGTACAGTAGTGTACAGTAGAGGTAGATTACAGTACTGTACAGTAGAGGTAGAGCACAGTAGTGTACAGTAGAGGTAGAGTACAGTAGAGAATAGTACAATAGTGTACAGTAGTGTACAGTAGAGTACAGTAGAGAAGAGTACAGTAGAGTACAGTAGTGTACACTAGAGGTAGAGTACAGTAGTGTGCTGTAGAGTACAGTAAAGGTAGAGTGCAGTAGAGAAGAGTACAGTAGAGTACAGTAGTGTACAGTAGTGTACAGTAGAGGTAGAGTACAATAGAGAAGAGGTAGAGTACAGTAGTGTACAATAGAGGTAGAGTAGAGTACAGTAGTGTACAATAGAGGTAGAGTATAGTACAATAGAGAAGAGGTAGAGTACAGTAGAGTAGAGTAGAGTACAGTAGTGTACAATAGAGGTAGAGTATAGTACAATAGAGAAGAGGTAGAGTACAGTAGAGTAGAGTAGAGTACAGTAGTGTACAGTAGAGGGCGACGCTCAAACAAACCTTTCTGCTGCTGTTCTGGATAACAGAAGAAGAGGATGCAGGAGAAGCAAGTTTAACACTTACTGTACCAATAAAAACAAATAAATCTACATTCATTTTTGCTCATGGTTTAACTGAATCATTGAAGATCAGAAGCAAGTACATTGGTCAATAAAGTGAGATTAAATGCATAAAAATGTATGTTTTATTTAACATATTTAGTTATTGGAGGTTTGCACAGTATTCTGATTTTGCATTTCACTGAAAAGTTATTACAAAATTACTAAAAGTAATGCGTTACTTTACTAGTTACTTGAAAAAGTAATCAGATTATGTAACTCAAGTTACTTGTAATGAGTTTTCCCAACACTGACTCATTATCCAGTTCAAGAACAGTGAATGTGGCAAAGATGAAGTACACCGATGTTGATGTGTGTTTGCTCTGATCAGGTGCATTTCCTCTGGTTCCACATCAAAGACGTCATCAAGAAATACGAGACCTTCGAAAGGTACAGATGCGCTTCCTCCTAACTCTCTCTTATTCAGAACTGACGCCTGGGACTCAGTGCTGGAGAACATCAGATGCATGAGAAGTTTCTCTGTACATGCCTTTAGAAACGTCTAGATTACAAGACATTGTGTAGAAGGATTTAACTCCACACTCATGTGTGTTTGTGCATGCGTGTGTGTGTGTGTGTGTTGAGCAGGTTCGGAGTGATTCATGCCGTCTTCACGAACCTGTTGCTCTGGTGTAATGGAGTGATGTCAGAAGCCGAACATTTCCTCAACAACCACCGGAGACGCTTAACAGCACTGGGATACGACAATAGCTCTATAGGTGTGTGTGTGTGTGAGAGTGAGTGAGTGAGTGTGTTAGTGTGTGTGTGTGTGTGTGTGTGTGTGTGTTTTTGACTGCTTACTGTGGGAGGAGTCTGAGCTCTTTTCCGCTATATAATCTCTCTCTCTCTCTCTCTCTGTCCCTCTCTCTCTCTCTCTTTCTCTCTCTCTCTTTCTCTCTCTCTCTGTCTCTCTCTCACACTGTCTCTCTCTCTCTCTGTCTCTCTCTCTCTGTCCCTCTCTCTCTCTCTCTCTCTCTCACACACTGTCTCTCTCTCTCTCTGTCTCTCTCTCTCTCTGTCCCTCTCTCTCTCTCTCTCTCTCTCTCTCTCTCTGTCTCTCTCTCTCTCTCACACTGTCTCTCTCTCTCTCTCTCTCTCCATCTCTCTCTCCCTCTCTCTCTCTCGCTCTCTCTGGATTAGATTAGATTAGACCTCTAGATGGCGTCAGAGAGTCACAGAACATTCAGAACATTAATTTTTCTGTCTCAGAGTCTGTTTTTAAATCTAGGTTAAAAAACCTCCCTCTTTTCACAGGCTTACAACTGTCCTTGATTTTAATGTTGAATTTTCTGATTGGTGTTTTTGATGTAAACTCCCTGCACTGCAAAAAAATGCTTTTCTTACTTTGTATTTTTGTCTTGTTTCCAGTCCAAATATCAAACATTTCTTAAATCAAGATGCATTTATTAGATGAGTAAAATGATATCAGATATTATGTCCTGTTTTCCGGGGGAAATAATCAATATTAAGGGCTCTATCTCGCACCCAGCGCAATTGACTTTGTACACCGACGCATGTGTCATTCCTATTTTACACCCGACGCACAGCGGACTCTTCCCTCCACAGACGCACGTCGGTAAATTAGGGAATGAACTTGCGCTCCCGGGGGCGGTTCAGGGAAAAGAGGAGGTGTGTTCCGGCGCAAACGTTCCCTGGTGCTATTCTGCAGTTTCAGAAGACAGTTCCGCCACTGACCAGGAGAAACATCGTCTAAAGTCAGCGGCGCATGTTATTCAGATGCTGTTTTAGAGGTTGTATCAGCGATTTCAGGCCCAAACATAAATGATCACATTCATCTAATCTTTCCTAACGATCCGCTAGCTGCCGCCCCATAAGCAGGCCGTCATAAACCGCGTCTCTGTCGGCAGCCGAGGCTCTGAGATCTGCACACAAAAACAATCGGTTTCACCAACCACTCAAAACCAAAATAAATGTTCCAACCAATCACCGACAGGGGGAGGGTGCTGTGAGGTTTTGCGCTCATGCACGGCTGCCTATGACGGCTGCACGCGAAAACCTCAAAACACCTTCCCCCTGTCGGTGATTGGTTGGAACACTATTTATTTTGGTTTTGAGTGGTTGGTGAAACCGATTGTTTTTGTGTGCAGATCTCAGAGCCTAGGCTGCCTACAGAGATGTGTTTTTTGACGGCCTGCTTATGGGGCGGGCAGCTAGCGGATCGTTAGGAAAGATTAGATGAATGTGATCATTTATGTTTGGGCCTTTTTTTGGGCCTGAAATCGCTGATACAACCTTTAAGGGCGCATGCTTGGCCATAATCAATGTAGCGTGAGCACAACACTCATACACTTTGCTTCTCTACTCTACACACAGACGCAGCAGTTTTCATTTTTGCTAATCATCCATTATTACAAGGAACAATATTAACACACGAGAGAAATCATTGCTGTGTCCATGAAGATGTGAAAGAATAGGCATAAGTCTAGCTTACACATTTACCCAAATTATCATACGCCTGTTTAACCGAAGCTAATCTGGGTGTGTTTCTCCATCCCCAATGTCACTTCTCTGTGTGTTACGGCCCTGATGAGAACGTCGGTCTCCTCGGCTGTGAACCGCTCCTGGCAAATCCGCCGTTATAATAGCAATCTGCCATGGAACAAGCGCGCCTGCTCTTAAAGGGAATGTGAGATGACGCTCTGATTGGTTTATTTCACGTTACGCCCAAACCACACCTATGAGTAATGAAGCGACTTCAGACCAACACATTTTAGATTTGCGTCGGGCGCAAGAGTCATTTATCCCGCCGGTATAATAGCAACAGCGCCCAATTTAATTGTGCTTTTATTGTGCTATCAGGGGCCGGGAAGAGGCTTTAGTTTGGGGGTGCTGGGGGTTTTGGGTTAAACTATAAAAGACTATAAAACTCATCAAAACTTCACAACAAGCGTATCAGTGAGAACATTCCTTTAAACAGCACACACACACACTTAACATCACATTTTTTACATTATTGATACTGCTTTTAATCGTAATGCAACGGACCGGTCATAATATAAATTAAGCCTTTAAATAAAAGGGTTATTGGGCTGTTTACACTGTCATTCACAATAAAAGAGCGTTCACAGCGACAGGAAATAGAAATCAACACAAAAAACCTGCCTAGTGTCTACCTTACACAACACTCGCGCTCAGGAGTCGAGCGGCTGCGGACCAGTTATTTCTACACACACACTTTCACAATAAGATGTAACACTCTGCACGTATGTTTTAAAAATCATAATTTAACATATAAATAACACTTTTTAAATAGCCCACTTAAAGTGTTTATTACAAATAAATTACTAAATGCTAAAAGTGAATAAATGTAAATGAACAAAAATTTGCGTTGCATTTACAATCCTGTGAAAACAGCACCCCCACTTCCAGTGCGCTATATGATTGATTGATTATCTTCCGAAGGTTTTGCAGAGTGTGAGCTGACATGTGTGTGTGTGTGTGTGTGTGTCCGCAGTGGATGTGGAGCCTCACTGTAACTGCACCACCAGCGTCTGCTCCATGTTCTCCACCAGCCTCTACTATCTCTATCCCTTCAACATCGAGTACCACATCTTCGTGTCGGCCATGTTGTTCGTGATGTGGAAGAACATCGGGCGAACGCTAGACCGGCACAGCAACCGCAAGCGTCCCAGCACGCGCAGTCCGGGTCTTCTGATCGGGGCGCTCGCGGGCCTGCTAGCGCTGGCTAGCTCCGTCACGGTTCTGGTGGTGTACCTCATCCACGTGGAGAAGTCGGAGGAGACGCGCGAGGCCGCCGTCTCCATGTTCTACTGCTACGGCGTGGTGATGCTAGCCTGCATGTGTGGCGCTAGCGGCACGGGGCTGCTGGTGTACCGGCTGGAGGACTGTCCCATGGACACAGGATCGAACCCGTCACGCACGCTGGACACGGAGCTGCTGCTGGGCTCGTCGCTGGGCTCATGGCTAATGTCCTGGTGTAGCGTGGTAGCGGCCGCGGCGGTGGCAGGGCGTAGCAGCTTCCACTGGACCTGTCTAGCGTACTCGCTTCTGCTGGTTCTGGAGAAGTGCATGCAGAATTTGTTCATCGTGGAGTCGCTGTACCGGCAAAGCCGAGAGGACGAGCCAGCTCCACCCGAGATCTTCTCCGTCACGCCGCCGTACGACGGCATCGTGAACCGTGGCTACGAGACGCAGGATAAACGCTGCGCTGCTCTAGAGGCTAGCGAGGCTAGCGAGAACAGGCAGGGGTTTGGGAGGAAGAACGGGGACGCTACGGTTCCTGTGGGAAACCGGCTCAACGTGACGACCGGGAGGAAGAGGCAGATCCTGAAGAACATCACCATTTTCCTCTTCATGTGCAACGTCTCGGTAAGCGTTTACACCGCATAAATAATCTTGCTGTAGTATAGCATAAAAAGTCAAAATGATGACAAAGTAAATCTGAATTATGAGATAAAGTCAAAATGGTCACATATTAAGTCATAATTATGAGATTAAAAAGTCAAAATATTATTTATTTTTTAATTATTCGACTTTAATCTCAGGATTTTTGATTTAGTATATCAGTTTCGACTCATCATTTTTATAATATATCATACTTTAAATTTTTAAAATCTCAATTATGATTTAGTATAATTATGACCTTTTATCTCAATTATGACTTAATTTGTCATCATTTTGACTTTATGATTGTCATAATTTTGATAATTATATTTATATATATATATATATTTAGGATTATATTTGATAATTCATAATTATGATTTAGTATTTAATAATTTTGATTTTTTCTCATAATTATAACTTAGTATGTCATAATTTTGACTTTATTTCATAAATATGATTGTCATAATTTTGACTATCATTATTATTTAGTATGTCATAATTTTGACTTATCTCATAATTATGATTGTCATAATTTGTCATTTTATCATAATTATTATTTAGTATGTCATAATTTAGACTATCTCATAATTATGATTGACATAATTTGTCATTTTATCAATTATGATTTGTATGTCATAATTTTGAATTTCTATCTCTTAATTATAACTTAGCATGTAATCATTTTTACTTTTTATTTCATAATTATGACTTAGTATGTAATCATTTTTACTTATCTCATAATTATGATTGTCATAATTTTGGCTTTATCTCATAATTATAACTTAGTATGTCATAATTTTGACTATCTCATAATTATGATTGTCATAATTTGTCATTTTATCATAATTATGATTTAGTATGTCATAATTTTGAATTTGTATCTCTTAATTATAACTTAGCATGTAATCATTTTTACTTTTTATTTCATAATTATGACTTAGTATGTAATCATTTTTACTGATCTCATAATTATGATTGTCATCATTTTGGCTTTATCTCATAATTATAACTTAGTATGTCATAATTTTGACTATCTCATAATTATGATTGTCATAATTTGTCATTTTATCATAATTATGATTTAGTATGTCAATTTTGACTTTTTATCTCATAATTATAACTTAGCATGTAATCATTTTGACTTATCTCATAACTATGATTGTCATAATTTTGACTTTATCTCATAGTTATAACTTAGTATGTCATAATTTTAACTATCTCATAATTATGATTGTAATAATTTGTCATTTTATCACAATTATGATTTAGTATGTCATAATATTGACTTTTTATCTCATAATTATGATTGTCATAATTTGTCATTTTATCACAATTATGATTTAGTATGTCATAATTTTGACTTTTTATCTCATAATTATGATTGTCATAGTTTGTCATTTTATCACAATTATGATTTAGTATGTCATAATATTGACTTTTTATCTCATAATTATAACTTAGCATGTACTAATTTTGACTTATCTCATAATTATGATTGTCATAATTTTGACTTTTTATCTGATAATTATAACTTAGTATGTCACCATTTGTCATTTTATCATAATTATTATTTAGTATGTCATAATTTTGACTTTTTATCTCATAATTATAACTTAGTATGTCATAATTTTGACTTTTTGTTTCATAATTATGACTTAAACAAGACTCAATATCTGGTCCTTTTGCTTCTCCAGTAAATGTATCTTTATTTAAGAATGTTGAAACTCTGAGGAAGAAGAGCGTGGTATTTTCAGTGCAGCAAGAACATTCCGCTAAACATCTTCAGAAAGAAACTCTTAGATGTTTGAGGAAGCGACTAAATGACGAGATCCAGGTTTGATCTGTGGTTTTGTCTCTGGTTCAGCTGTGGATTCTCCCGGCCTTCGGCTGCCGGCCTCAGTACGAGAGTGTTCCGGAGACCGAGACGTTCGGGTTCGGCGTGTGGACCACGGTTCTGAACGTGGCCATTCCCATGAGCCTCTTCTACCGCATGCACTCCGTGGCCTCGCTCTTCGAGGTCTTCAGGAAGGTCTGAGGACCAGTCATGTGACCAGTCAGAGCGGGAACCATCCGATCATGTGACTTCTCAGAGCGGGAACCATCTGATCATGTGACTCCTCAGAGTGGGAGCCATCCGATCATGTGACTCCTCAGAGCGGGAACCATTCGGACTTTATCTGGTGCTCAAACACTGTACACACACACACACACCATCAGTCTGCGTTCATAATGAGTGATCGTGTGTGTCGATCTGATCAAGTTCTCATGGATTTGATTGGCTCTCTCCATAACTAGACGTTCTCAGGCCTGAAGATTCTCACACACTCCTCAATGTTTACAACCCACGTCTCGAGTCCAACACTGTTCTCTTATATCCAGTTCTCCGGTGGGATTTAATCCTGAATGTTTTTAGTACACTGTCCAGTTGGAAAATCCTTGAATCTATCAGGCCATTGACCTCGAATCTAGTGCATATTGTACTTTATCTTTCAATCTTTTTTGTAGTTTGTCTTGCCCATAATTCAGTTTTCACGTTCTGTATTTGCTTTGGATCTGTTATAGATAAAAACATTCAGTGAGACGTGAAACACACGATCAGTGACACAGGAATCACATCACAGACTGAGTTTAACTCGTCATATTTCATCATTTCTCCAGATGATGTCATTGTGTAGCTCATGTGTCGTGCGGGAACGTGTGTGTATATCGTGGGAACGGACTGTTAAAGCTCCAATATGTAACAATTTTGTAATAAAATTTCCGAAAATAACTTGCACAGTGTGAAATATTTCCTCCAGTTGTGTACTTACAATATCTCAAAAGTCTCCAAAGATTTTTTATTTAAGAGAAATTCCGATTTTAAATAACTGTCCGTCCCGGAAAAGAAATGTCACCTCTCAGTGACGCAATGTCCGCACTATCCTTTTTTTCCGGTGTGGACCATGTGATATTCCACCACACCGGAACATCACATGGTCAAATGCGGAAGTGGTGGTTATAGCGTTATTGCCATAGACTGTATGGTTATAGCTGTTATGGATCACGATTACTCTTTGGCAAGTATTGAAGTGCCAACAAAACGAAAGCGTCCATATTCGGATACACGCAGACTGTGTGACAAACGGAGGAATAAAACCCGGATAAATATCGGCCAGGCGTTTTCGAGATGGAGAGAGCTGTGCGACAATCTTGGACTTGACAGAGACTCTGCTCTCGCGAGTGTATTGATAGACAGGTAAGCAAATCAAAATTTTTTTTATTGTACAAGTAACGTAATAGTTACAGTAAAGATGATTTTAATAGATATGAATTAATGACAAATAGCTGTAAGTTGTAACGGGATAATATAGCATAACATTTCACGTTCCTTGCAGTTCATTAATTATGATGACATAAAATAATACGATCAGACATACAGGTAATACAAAAACGAATAAATTACCTCATCCGTGATCATGATTCATTAATTCAATTTAGATACATCGCTAGATGGTGAAAACACAATAAAAACGACATCTCCCATCGTCACCTCCTTCATAGCGTCATCAAGCTTCGCCTTTGTTATTGTTGGAAACTGTGCCCTCTTGTGGTGAAAATTTTTTACATATTGGAGCTTTTATACATATGTTGTGTGCGAGACTTATCTGTCACATGTAGCCCACATTTTGAAACATGTTATGAATGTATATTGTCTGTTTTACTCTCGGTTCTTGCACTCGTGTGTTTGTGAAGATGTGTGTGTTTGTGAAGATGTGTGTGACTGTGAGAGAACGACGCCTTGAAACGCTCCTGTATGAGAGAGAAATGAGGTTTTATTCATGTCTTTGTGGATTTAATGTCTCTCACACTCACTCACACTCTCTAACACACACACACACACATACACACACTCTCACAAACACACACACATACACACACTCTCACACACACACACACACACACACACACACACACACACACACACACACACACACACACACACACACTCAGCCAAAGGATTTGTTCTGAAAGTTTCTCTTGAATGTGTTTATGGAAAGTTCTCAGTTGGAAGAAGTTCTTTAGTCTGAGCAGAAACGATGTTTCACTGTTGATGATCAGCAGATACTAAATGATTTTATCACCAACCTTTTTATCTTCTTTTTAAACACGCCTCAAAACACACACTGAAACGCCTCCAAACACAAACTGAAACGCCTCCAAACACACACTGAAACGCCTCCTAACACACACTGAAACGCCTCCTAACACACACTGAAACGCCTCCTAACACACACTGAAACGCCTCCTAACACACACTGAAACGCCTCCTAACACAAACTGAAATGCCTCCAAACACACACTGAAACGCCTCCTAACACAAACTGAAACGCCTTCAAACACACACTGAAACGCCTCCTAACACAAACTGAAACGCCTCCAAACACACACTGAAACGCCTCCTAACACAAACTGAAACGCCTCCAAACACACACTGAAACGCCTCCTAACACAAACTGAAACGCCTTCAAACACACACTGAAACGCCTCCTAACACACACTGAAACGCCTCCTAACACACACTGAAACGCCTCCAAACGCACTGAAACGCCTCCTAACACACACTGAAACGCCTCCAAACGCACTGAAACGCCTCCTAACACACACTGAAACGCCTCCAGACACACTGAAACGCCTCCAAACACACACTGAAATGCCTCCTAACACACACTGAAACGCCTCCTAACACAAACTGAAACGCCTCCAAACACAAATTGAAACGCCTCCAAACACACACTGAAACGCCTCCTAACACAAACTGAAACGCCTCCAAACACACACTGAAACGCCTCCTAACACACACTGAAACGCCTCCAAACACACACTGAAACGCTTTCAAACACAAACTGAAACGCCTCCAAACACACACTGAAACGCCTCCTAACACACACTGAAACGCCTCCTAACACAAACTGAAACGCCTCCAAACAAACTGAAACGCCTCCAAACACACACTGAAACGCCTCCTAACACACACTGAAACGCCTCCAAACAAACTGAAACGCCTCCAAACACACACTGAAACGCCTCCTAGCACAAACTGAAACGCCTCCAAACACAAACTGAAACGCCTCCTAACACAAACTGAAACGCCTCCAAACACAAACTGAAACGCCTCCTAACACAAACTGAAACGCCTCCTAACACAAACTGAAACGCCTCCAAACAAACTGAAACGCCTCCAAACACACACTGAAACGCCTCCAAACACAAACTGAAACGCCTCCAAACACAAACTGAAACGCCTCCTAACACAAACTGAAACGCCTCCAAACAAACTGAAACGCCTCCAAACACACACTGAAACGCCTCCAAACACAAACTGAAACGCCTCCAAACACAAACTGAAACGCCTCCTAACACAAACTGAAACGCCTCCTAACACAAACTGAAACGCCTCCTAACACAAACTGAAACGCCTCCTAACACAAACTGAAACGCCTCCAAACACAAACTGAAACGCCTCCTAACACACACTGAAACGCCTCCTAACACAAACTGAAACGCCTCCTAACACAAACTGAAACGCCTCCAAACAAACTGAAACGCCTCCAAACACACACTGAAACGCCTCCAAACACAAACTGAAACGCCTCCAAACACACACTGAAACGCCTCCAAACACACACTGAAACGCCTCCTAACACACACTGAAACGCCTCCAAACAAACTGAAACGCCTCCTAACACACACTGAAACGCCTCCAAACACACACTGAAACGCCTCCTAACACACACTGAAACGCCTCCAAACACACACTGAAACGCCTCCTAACACAAACTGAAACGCCTCCAAACACACACTGAAACGCCTCCAAACACAAACTGAAACGCCTCCAAACACAAACTGAAACGCCTCCAAACACACACTGAAACGCCTCCAAACACACACTGAAACGCCTCCTAACACACACTGAAACGCCTCCTAACACACACTGAAACGCCTCCAAACACACACTGAAACGCCTCCTAACACACACTGAAACGCCTCCTAACATACACTGAAACGCCTCCTAACACACACTGAAACGCCTCCTAACACACACTGAAACGCCTCCTAACACACACTGAAACGCTTCCAAACACACACTGAAACGCCTCCTAACACACACTGAAACGCCTCCAAACACACACTGAAACGCCTCCAAACACACACTGAAACGCCTCTAAACACACTGAAACGCCTCCAAACAAACACTGAAACGCCTCCAAACACACACTGAAACGCCTCCAAACACACACTGAAACGCCTCCAAACACACACTGAAACGCCTCCAAACACACACTGAAACGCCTCCTAACACACACTGAAACGCCTCCAAACACACACTGAAACGCCTCCAAACACACACTGAAACGCCTCCAAACACACACTGAAACGCCTCCTAACACACACTGAAACGCCTCCAAACACAAACTGAAACGCCTCCAAACACACACTGAAACGCCTCCGAACACAAACTGAAATGCCTCCAAACACACACTGAAACGCCTCCTAACAAACACTGAAACGCCTCCTAACACACACTGAAACGCCTCCAAACACACACTGAAACGCCTCCAAACACAAACTGAAACGCCTCCTAACACAAACTGAAACGCCTCCTAACACAAACTGAAACGCCTCCAAACACACACTGAAACGCCTCCTAACACACACTGAAACGCCTCCAAACACACACTGAAACGCCTCCTAACATAAACTGAAACGCCTCCAAACACACACTGAATCGCCTCCTAACACACACTGAAACGCCTCCAAACACACACTGAAACGCCTCCTAACACAAACTGAAACGCCTCCAAACACACACTGAAACGCCTCCTAACAAACACTGAAACGCCTCCTAACACACACTGAAACGCCTCCAAACACACACTGAAACGCCTCCAAACACAAACTGAAACGCCTCCTAACACAAACTGAAACGCCTCCTAACATAAACTGAAACGCCTCCAAACACACACTGAAACGCCTCCTAACACACACTGAAACGCCTCCAAACACACACTGAAACGCCTCCTAACACAAACTGAAACGCCTCCAAACACAAATTGAAACGCCTCCAAACACACACTGAAACGCCTCCTAACACAAACTGAAACGCCTCCAAACACACACTGAAACGCCTCCTAACACACACTGAAACGCCTCCAAACACACACTGAAACGCTTTCAAACACAAACTGAAACGCCTCCAAACACACACTGAAACGCCTCCTAACACAAACTGAAACGCCTCCAAACAAACTGAAACGCCTCCAAACACACACTGAAACGCCTCCTAACACACACTGAAACGCCTCCAAACAAACTGAAACGCCTCCAAACACACACTGAAACGCCTCCTAGCACAAACTGAAACGCCTCCAAACACAAACTGAAACGCCTCCTAACACAAACTGAAACGCCTCCAAACACAAACTGAAACGCCTCCTAACACAAACTGAAACGCCTCCTAACACAAACTGAAACGCCTCCAAACAAACTGAAACGCCTCCAAACACACACTGAAACGCCTCCAAACACAAACTGAAACGCCTCCAAACACAAACTGAAACGCCTCCTAACACAAACTGAAACGCCTCCAAACAAACTGAAACGCCTCCAAACACACACTGAAACGCCTCCAAACACAAACTGAAACGCCTCCAAACACAAACTGAAACGCCTCCTAACACAAACTGAAACGCCTCCTAACACAAACTGAAACGCCTCCTAACACAAACTGAAACGCCTCCAAACACAAACTGAAACGCCTCCTAACACACACTGAAACGCCTCCTAACACAAACTGAAACGCCTCCTAACACAAACTGAAACGCCTCCAAACAAACTGAAACGCCTCCAAACACACACTGAAACGCCTCCAAACACAAACTGAAACGCCTCCAAACACACACTGAAACGCCTCCAAACACACACTGAAACGCCTCCTAACACACACTGAAACGCCTCCAAACAAACTGAAACGCCTCCTAACACACACTGAAACGCCTCCAAACACACACTGAAACGCCTCCTAACACACACTGAAACGCCTCCAAACACACACTGAAACGCCTCCTAACACAAACTGAAACGCCTCCAAACACACACTGAAACGCCTCCAAACACAAACTGAAACGCCTCCAAACACAAACTGAAACGCCTCCAAACACACACTGAAACGCCTCCAAACACAAACTGAAACGCCTCCTAACACAAACTGAAACGCCTCCAAACACAAACTGAAACGCCTCCAAACACACACTGAAACGCCTCCTAACAAACACTGAAACGCCTCCTAACACACACTGAAACGCCTCCAAACACACACTGAAACGCCTCCAAACACAAACTGAAACGCCTCCTAACACAAACTGAAACGCCTCCTAACACAAACTGAAACGCCTCCAAACACACACTGAAACGCCTCCTAACACACACTGAAACGCCTCCAAACACACACTGAAACGCCTCCTAACACAAACTGAAACGCCTCCAAACACACACTGAAACGCCTCCAAACACAAACTGAAACGCCTCCAAACACACACTGAAACGCCTCCTAACAAACACTGAAACGCCTCCTAACACACACTGAAACGCCTCCAAACACACACTGAAACGCCTCCAAACACAAACTGAAACGCCTCCTAACACAAACTGAAACGCCTCCTAACATAAACTGAAACGCCTCCAAACACACACTGAAACGCCTCCTAACACACACTGAAACGCCTCCAAACACACACTGAAACGCCTCCTAACACAAACTGAAACGCCTCCAAACACACACTGAAACGCCTCCAAACACAAACTGAAACGCCTCCAAACACACACTGAAACGCCTCCTAACACAAACTGAAACGCCTCCTAACACACACTGAAACGCCTCCAAACACACACTGAAACGCCTCCTAACACACACTGAAACGCCTCCAAACACAAACTGAAACGCCTCCTAACACACACTGAAACGCCTCCAAACACACACTGAAACGCCTCCAAACACACACTGAAACGCCTCCTAACACACACTGAAACGCCTCCAAACACAAACTGAAACGCCTCCAAACACACACTGAAACGCCTCCAAACACAAACTGAAACGCCTCCAAACACACACTGAAACGCCTCCTAACAAACACTGAAACGCCTCCTAACACACACTGAAACGCCTCCAAACACACACTGAAACGCCTCCTAACACAAACTGAAACGCCTCCTAACACAAACTGAAACGCCTCCAAACACACACTGAAACGCCTCCAAACACAAACTGAAACGCCTCCAAACACACACTGAAACGCCTCCTAACACAAACTGAAACGCCTCCTAACACAAACTGAAACGCCTCCAAACACACACTGAAACGCCTCCTAACACACACTGAAACGCCTCCAAACACACACTGAAACGCCTCCTAACACAAACTGAAACGCCTCCAAACACACACTGAAACGCCTCCTAACACACACTGAAACGCCTCCAAACACACACTGAAACGCCTCCTAACACAAACTGAAACGCCTCCAAACACACACTGAAACGCCTCCTAACAAACACTGAAACGCCTCCTAACACACACTGAAACGCCTCCAAACACACACTGAAACGCCTCCAAACACAAACTGAAACGCCTCCTAACACAAACTGAAACGCCTCCTAACATAAACTGAAACGCCTCCAAACACACACTGAAACGCCTCCTAACACACACTGAAACGCCTCCAAACACACACTGAAACGCCTCCTAACACAAACTGAAACGCCTCCAAACACAAATTGAAACGCCTCCAAACACACACTGAAACGCCTCCTAACACAAACTGAAACGCCTCCAAACACACACTGAAACGCCTCAAACACACACTGAAACGCCTCCTAACACACACTGAAACGCCTCCAAACACACACTGAAACGCCTCCTAACACAAACTGAAACGCCTCCAAACACACACTGAAACGCCTACTAACACACACTGAAACGCCTCCAAACACACACTGAAACGCCTCCAAACACAAACTGAAACGCCTCCAAACACACACTGAAACGCCTCCTAACACACACTGAAACGCCTCCTAACACAAACTGAAACGCCTCCAAACAAACTGAAACGCCTCCTAACACACACTGAAACGCCTCCTAACACACACTGAAACGCCTCCAAACACACACTGAAACGCCTCCAAACACAAACTGAAACGCCTCCAAACACACACTGAAACGCCTCCTAACACAAACTGAAACGCCTCCAAACACACACTGAAACGCCTCCTAACACACACTGAAACGCCTCCAAACACACACTGAAACGCCTCCTAACACAAACTGAAACGCCTCCAAACACACACTGAAACGCCTCCTAACACACACTGAAACGCCTCCAAACACACACTGAAACGCCTCCAAACACAAACTGAAACGCCTCCAAACACACACTGAAACGCCTCCTAACACACACTGAAACGCCTCCTAACACAAACTGAAACGCCTCCAAACAAACTGAAACGCCTCCTAACACACACTGAAACGCCTCCTAACACACACTGAAACGCCTCCTAACACACACTGAAACGCCTCCAAACACACACTGAAACGCCTCCAAACACAAACTGAAACGCCTCCAAACACACACTGAAACGCCTCCAAACACAAACTGAAATGCCTCCAAACACACACTGAAACGCCTCCTAACAAACACTGAAACGCCTCCTAACACACACTGAAACGCCTCCAAACACACACTTAAACGCCTCCAAACACAAACTGAAATGCCTCCAAACACACACTGAAACGCCTCCTAACACAAACTGAAACGCCTCCAAACACACACTGAAACGCCTCCTAACACACACTGAAACGCCTCCAAACACACACTGAAACGCCTCCTAACACAAACTGAAACGCCTCCAAACACACACTGAAACGCCTCCTAACACACACTGAAACGCCTCCAAACACACACTGAAACGCCTCCAAACACAAACTGAAACGCCTCCAAACACACACTGAAACGCCTCCTAACACACACTGAAACGCCTCCTAACACAAACTGAAACGCCTCCAAACAAACTGAAACGCCTCCTAACACACACTGAAACGCCTCCTAACACACACTGAAACGCCTCCTAACACACACTGAAACGCCTCCTAACACACACTGAAACGCCTCCTAACACAAACTGAAACGCCTCCAAACACAAACTGAAACGCCTCCAAACACAAACTGAAACGCCTCCTAACACAAACTGAAACGCCTCCAAACACACACTGAAACGCCTCCTAACACACACTGAAACGCCTCCAAACACACACTGAAACGCCTCCAAACACAAACTGAAACGCCTCCAAACACACACTGAAACGCCTCCTAACACACACTGAAACGCCTCCTAACACAAACTGAAACGCCTCCAAACAAACTGAAACGCCTCCAAACACACACTGAAACGCCTCCTAACACACACTGAAACGCCTCCAAACAAACTGAAACGCCTCCAAACACACACTGAAACGCCTCCTAACACACACTGAAACGCCTCCAAACACACACTGAAACGCCTCCTAGCACAAACTGAAACGCCTCCAAACACAAACTGAAACGCCTCCTAACACAAACTGAAACGCCTCCTAACACAAACTGAAACGCCTCCTAACACAAACTGAAACGCCTCCTAACACACACTGAAACGCCTCCTAACACAAACTGAAACGCCTCCAAACACACACTGAAACGCCTCCAAACACAAACTGAAACGCCTCCAAACACACACTGAAACGCCTCCTAACACAAACTGAAACGCCTCCTAACACACACTGAAACGCCTCCTAACACAAACTGAAACGCCTCCAAACACACACTGAAACGCCTCCTAACAAACACTGAAACGCCTCCTAACACACACTGAAACGCCTCCAAACACACACTGAAACGCCTCCTAACAAACACTGAAACGCCGCCAAACACACACTGAAACGCCTCCTAACAAACACTGAAACGCCGCCAAACACACACTGAAACGCCTCCAAACACACTGAAACGCCTCCAAACACACACTGAAACGCCTCCTAACACACACTGAAACGCCTCCTAACACACACTGAAACGCCTCCAAACACACACTGAAACGCCTCCTAACACACACTGAAACGCCTCCTAACACACACTGAAACGCCTCCAAACAAACTGAAACGCCTCCTAACACAAACTGAAACGCCTCCTAACACAAACTGAAACGCCTCCAAACACACACTGAAACGCCTCCAAACACACACTGAAACGCCTCCAAACACACACTGAAACGCCTCCTAACACAAACTGAAATGCCTCCTAACACAAACTGAAACGCCTCCAAACACACACTGAAACGCCTCCAAACACACACTGAAACGCCTCCTAACACAAACTGAAACGCCTCCAAACACACACTGAAACGCCTCCTAACACACACTGAAACGCCTCCTAACACAAACTGAAACGCCTCCAAACACACACTGAAACGCCTCCTAACACAAACTGAAATGCCTCCTAACACAAACTGAAACGCCTCCAAACACACACTGAAACGCCTCCAAACACACACTGAAACGCCTCCAAACACAAACTGAAACGCCTCCAAACACACACTGAAACGCCTCCTAACACACACTGAAACGCCTCCTAACACAAACTGAAACGCCTCCAAACAAACTGAAACGCCTCCAAACACACACTGAAACGCCTCCAAACACACACTGAAACGCCTCCTAACACAAACTGAAACGCCTCCAAACACACACTGAAACGCCTCCTAACACACACTGAAACGCCTCCAAACACACACTGAAACGCCTCCAAACACAAACTGAAACGCCTCCAAACACACACTGAAACGCCTCCTAACACACACTGAAACGCCTCCTAACACAAACTGAAACGCCTCCAAACAAACTGAAACGCCTCCTAACACACACTGAAACGCCTCCTAACACACACTGAAACGCCTCCTAACACACACTGAAACGCCTCCAAACACACACTGAAACGCCTCCAAACACAAACTGAAACGCCTCCAAACACACACTGAAACGCCTCCAAACACAAACTGAAATGCCTCCAAACACACACTGAAACGCCTCCTAACAAACACTGAAACGCCTCCTAACACAAACTGAAACGCCTCCTAACACAAACTGAAACGCCTCCAAACACACACTGAAACGCCTCCTAACACACACTGAAACGCCTCCAAACACACACTGAAACGCCTCCTAACACAAACTGAAACGCCTCCAAACACACACTGAAACGCCTCCTAACACAAACTGAAACGCCTCCAAACACACACTGAAACGCCTCCTAACACACACTGAAACGCCTCCAAACACAAACTGAAACGCCTCCAAACACACACTGAAACGCCTCCAAACAGAAACTGAAATGCCTCCAAACACACACTGAAACGCCTCCTAACAAACACTGAAACGCCTACTAACACACACTGAAACGCCTCCAAACACACACTGAAACGCCTCCAAACACAAACTGAAACGCCTCCAAACACACACTGAAACGCCTCCTAACACAAACTGAAACGCCTCCAAACACACACTGAAACGCCTCCTAACACACACTGAAACGCCTCCAAACACACACTGAAACGCCTCCTAACACAAACTGAAACGCCTCCAAACACACACTGAAACGCCTCCTAACACACACTGAAACGCCTCCAAACACACACTGAAACGCCTCCAAACACAAACTGAAACGCCTCCAAACACACACTGAAACGCCTCCTAACACACACTGAAACGCCTCCTAACACAAACTGAAACGCCTCCAAACAAACTGAAACGCCTCCTAACACACACTGAAACGCCTCCTAACACAAACTGAAACGCCTCCTAACACAAACTGAAACGCCTCCTAACACAAACTGAAACGCCTCCTAACACACACTGAAACGCCTCCTTACACAAACTGAAACGCCTCCAAACACACACTGAAACGCCTCCAAACACAAACTGAAACGCCTCCAAACGCACTGAAACGCCTCCTAACACAAACTGAAACGCCTCCTAACACACACTGAAACGCCTCCTAACACAAACTGAAACGCCTCCAAACACACACTGAAACGCCTCCTAACAAACACTGAAACGCCTCCTAACACACACTGAAACGCCTCCAAACACACACTGAAACGCCTCCTAACAAACACTGAAACGCCGCCAAACACACACTGAAACGCCTCCAAACACACTGAAACGCCTCCAAACACACACTGAAACGCCTCCTAACACACACTGAAACGCCTCCTAACACACACTGAAACGCCTCCAAACACACACTGAAACGCCTCCTAACACACACTGAAATGCCTCCTAACACACACTGAAACGCCTCCAAACAAACTGAAACGCCTCCTAACACAAACGCCTCCTAACACAAACTGAAACGCCTCCAAACACACACTGAAACGCCTCCAAACACACACTGAAACGCCTCCAAACACACACTGAAACGCCTCCTAACACACACTGAAACGCCTCCTAACACACACTGAAACGCCTCCAAACACACACTGAAACGCCTCCAAACACACACTGAAACGCCTCCAAACACAAACTGAAACGCCTCCAAACACACACTGAAACGCCTCCAAACACACACTGAAACGCCTCCTAACACACACTGAAACGCCTCCAAACAAACTGAAACGCCTCCTAACACACACTGAAACGCCTCCTAACACACACTGAAACGCCTCCTAACACACACTGAAACGCCTCCTAACACACACTGAAACGCCTCCAAACAAACTGAAACGCCTCCTAACACACACTGAAACGCCTCCTAACACAAACTGAAACGCCTCCTAACACACACTGAAACGCCTCCTAACACACACTGAAACGCCTCCTAACACACACTGAAACGCCTCCAAACACACACTGAAACGCCTCCTAACACAAACTGAAACGCCTCCTAACACACACTGAAACGCCTCCAAACACACACTGAAACGCCTCCTAACACACACTGAAACGCCTCCAAACACACACTGAAACGCCTCCAAACACACACTGAAACGCCTCCAAACACAAACTGAAACGCCTCCAAACACAAACTGAAACGCCTCCAAACACACACTGAAACGCCTCCTAACACAAACTGAAACGCCTCCAAACACACACTGAAACGCCTCCTAACACACACTGAAACGCCTCCAAACACACACTGAAACGCCTCCAAACACAAACTGAAACGCCTCCTAACACACACTGAAACGCCTCCTAACACACACTGAAACGCCTCCTAACACACACTGAAACGCCTCTTAACACAAACTGAAACGCCTCCAAACACACACTGAAACGCCTCCAAACACAAATTGAAACGCCTCCAAACACAAACTGAAACGCCTCCAAACACACACTGAAACGCCTCCTAACACACACTGAAACGCCTCCAAACACACACTGAAACGCCTCCAAACACAAACTGAAACGCCTCCTAACACACACTGAAACGCCTCCTAACACACACTGAAACGCCTCCTAACACACACTGAAACGCCTCTTAACACAAACTGAAACGCCTCCAAACACACACTGAAACGCCTCCAAACACAAATTGAAACGCCTCCAAACACAAACTGAAACGCCTCCAAACACACACTGAAACGCCTCCAAACACACACTGAAACGCCTCCAAACACGCACTGAAACGCCTCCTAACACACACTGAAACGCCTCCAAACACACACTGAAACGCCTCCAAACACAAATTGAAACGCCTCCAAACACAAACTGAAACGCCTCCAAACACACACTGAAACGCCTCCAAACACACACTGAAACGCCTCCAAACACAAACTGAAACGCCTCCTAACACAAACTGAAACGCCTCCAAACACACACTGAAACGCCTCCAAACACACACTGAAACGCCTCCTAACACACACTGAAACGCCTCCAAACACACACTGAAACGCCTCCAAACACAAACTGAAACGCCTCCTAACACAAACTGAAACGCCTCCTAACACAAACTGAAACGCCTCCTAACACACACTGAAACGCCTCCAAACACAAACTGAAACGCCTCCAAACAGACACTGAAACGCCTCCAAACACACACTGAAACGCCTCCTAACACACACTGAAACGCCTCCAAACACACACTGAAACGCCTCCAAACACAAACTGAAACGCCTCCTAACACAAACTGAAATGCCTCCAAACACACACTGAAACGCCTCCAAACACACACTGAAACGCCTCCAAACACACACTGAAACGCCTCCTAACACACACTGAAACGCCTCCTAACACACACTGAAACGCCTCCTAACACACACTGAAACGCCTCCAAACACACACTGAAACGCCTCCAAACACACACTGAAACGCCTCCTAACACACACTGAAACGCCTCCTAACACACACTGAAACGCCTCCAAACACACACTGAAACGCCTCCAAACACACACTGAAACGCCTCCTAACACACACTGAAACGCCTCCTAACACACACTGAAACGCCTCCAAACACAAACTGAAACGCCTCCAAACAGACACTGAAACGCCTCCTAACACACACTGAATATTTACATACTCATATTTCAGGGTCATGATACCCTCACACTAATGAAATTCAATATTATCAATACAAATGAATTCAAAGGTTCTTAGTCTTCTTTGGTGTGCATTCCAAAAAGAGTATGATAGTAGCACAGGAAAGCTGTTTAAAAAAATAGATACTTGATATTTGTATATTAGGTGTTTCTGTCACTTTATCCACACACTTTAGAACAAGCCAGTGCCTGAAATTAACCCAAAACCTAAATATGAAAAGCAGAAAAACAAACTAACAAAACAAACACCTCCCTCAAAAAACACACACACACACACACACACGCACGCACGCACGCACGCACACACACGTCTATATTACTAACAGGGGACTATCGCTCTACACTGACCTGACCTGCATCTCTTTCAGATCTCTAACTATCCAAAGGGGGAGACAAGTTACATTATATATTGTTTATATGATATATATATATATATATATATATAAATTAGAATTTTTTGAGGAAAGACCATTTAAATCCGTTTTTCATACAATGGGGTAAAAAATACAGACGGCCCGGCGGCAACAGTACAAAAGCAGAGGCGAGAAGATCCTCTTATCATTCATAATATTATTTTTCTTATTTAACGCTCTCTCTTCGTAGATACTTTCTGTGCTTGGTTATGCAATCCCTTCTGGGATAAATTAAACAGAAATACCTCTTTAAAGTGTAACATTCTTTATTAGCATTACCTAGTTCCCTTCAACAGGTATCTTAAAGGATTCAAAGAGAGGGAGAAAGAGACTGGTATACAAAAATAATCTCAGTTTATTATCACAAATGGTAAGGTTAAAATGTTGAAGGTTGGCAAATAATACTATCCAGAGGCACACAAATGGCCAACAGCAAGGCCTCACTATCACAGAGAAACATCAGACACTGTTGAAGAATTTTCCCTTGATTCATGTCTAAGTATGATGCAATGAAAATGACAAGCATGAAAAAATAGGTCTGAAAAGGATGAGAGAATGGAAAAATACCCAGAAATGCATAAGAATTGCAAGGTGTCAAAATACTGTATGAAACAGGACACCATTATAAGGTTTTGAGATGTCTGACCAATAGAGCTAATTGTGTCAAGGTCACCAGGCGTGACAGAGGGGAAGAGATAGATTTGAGAGTATCCATTGGAGACTTGATGATATGAAAAAAGTATAAGACATGAACACTGGCCAATGTAACCTCAGATGTCCGGATGGCCAGCCGGCTTCTCCTTTATTGTTTGTACAATAAAGTTAATTCTTCTGACCTGGAACCTCGACTCTGAGAAACTTTTTTGAGACCTGAACCAAAAAGAACTATGAATTTGCCACAACAACACCTCAATCTCAGTTAGTACAGCACCCCCAATAGGAAAACTCTGTACACAGCAAGCTCAAAACTGAATAGTACATGTGAAACCACACCAAATTCTTGAAATTACAATAGGGGGAAAGTGGCAATTACACCCAGAAGCACTCAGTTTCTGCAACAAATCACAAACATACCATAAGCACACATAGCATGAAACCAACTGCACAAGTTTCTTTCTACATGTATTGTCCTTCCCTGGGTTACAAAATAGTGTTTCACAATGTCTAATATCCCACTTACAACATAACACACAGAATAAATATATAAAATCTATTTTTACCCACAGCAATAATTCAACACGTTTAAGCAGTGGAGAAACAAACAAATAGCACAGTACATCCCACATTAATGAATTAAATCATTACATAATTACATTAATGACCCTGGCGGTTAATGTAGGACACCACTGACATGTTGTCCGAACGGACTAAGACGTGGTGACCCTTCAAGTATGGGAGAAAAAACTCCAGTGCTAAAACTCCACCGCTCTCATCTCTAGACAGTTTATGTGTAGGCATTTCTCCAGGCCTGACCAAAGGCCGGAAGTTGGCCTGCCCTCGTACAGGGCACCCCAACCGAGGTTGGAAGCATCTGTCGAGACTACTTTTAGCTTTGAGATAGTCCCCATGTTGACGCCTGACTGGTACCAGTCGGGTGCCTTCCAAGGTTCCAGGGCTTCGATACAGCCCTGGGTTACCCTGAGACGAAAGTGACCCGAGGTCCACGCACCAGACGGGACTCGGGGCTTTAACCAGTGCTGGAGGGGGCGCATTTGTAGCAGACCCAGCTGAAGCACTGCTGAAGCCGAGGCCATGCGGCCCAGAATCCTCTGAAACATTTTGAGAGGAGTGACATTGCCAGCTTTGAATGACGCCGCTAGGCGCTGGATGGAGAGCGCGCGCTGTGACATAAGCCGCGCTTTCGCTGACACAGTCTCTATTTCTGTTCCCAGTAAAGAAATTTTCTGGCTGGGTAACAGCGAACTCTTGGTCAAATTGATTCTGAGACCCAGATTCTCTAAATGACTGAGTAGCAAAACTTTGTGAGTCACCAGTTCTGTCTCTGACTGAGCTAGAATTAGCCAGTCGTCTAAATAGTTCAGTATTCGCACTTCGCAGTATCCATGCACTTCGTGAACGTACGGGGTGCTAAAGACAGGCCGAACGGCAGGACCGTGTACTGATAAGCTCGACCCTCGAAAGGCGAATCTCAAGACGGGGCGCTATTCGTATCTGAAAATACGCGTCTTTCAGATCCACTGATATGAACCAGTCCCCCGGGCGAATTTGTGCGAGGATTTGTTTGGCCGTCAGCATTTTGAATGATCGCCTCATAAGCGCTTTGTTCAAATGTCTGAGGTCTAGGATGGGTCGGAGACCACCATCCTTCTTTGGAATGAGAAAATAACGACTGTAAAAACCCGACTCGCTCTGTGTTAGAGGAACGGTTCCTATAGTCCCTTTTCTCAGCAGTTTCGCTATCTTGGCGCAAAGTAGATGTGCTACTTCGCTTTTCACCGTAGTTTTGACCATGGCTCGAAAGCGCGGGGGTCTGCGAGCGAACTGCAGCGAGTAGCCTCGCTTTATTATGTTTAACACCCATTCTGACACACCCGGGATGATTTCCCATGCTTTTGTATGGTTATGGTTAAAATGGTGTCTGGGCTCGGATCGCTGTGTACTAGGGATCCGGTGACCTGATTGACTCGTGCTTGTGACACTGTACATACAGCGCTTATATGTGGAGGTGCGCATTGAGTTACAGGAGCCTGGTTTACACATGATACACTCGCCGCGAGAGCGGGGAAGTGTTTTATTAATGGGAGCCATAAGTGTGTGTGTGTGACACTGAACGGGCAGTGTTTATGAGTAGGGGTGAGCACAGAATAGTGGGCACAGTTCCTACATTTTAAACACAGTCGGCGTGAGGATAAAAGACGGACATTTAGCTCTTTTTGAGATTTCAGGAGGGCTTTGGAGGCTCAGGGTCTAGCACAATCCTGGGCCTTGGTCCCCGTGGGGGAGGCGGTCTGCGACGGCTCGATGAGCGCGAGCGATGGCGAGCTTCAGCAGGCGGATGGCGATGGAAAGCTGGCGGCGGAGGCGGCGGCGGCAGCCCTGAAGTCTGGGCAGGCGGCTGCTTCTTAGAGCGGCCTGACGCAGAACTCGAGCGCCTGGGCAGAAAGTGTCGCATAGCCTGTGACGCTTTCTGAGCTTCGGTGAAGCGCTCCGCGAAGCCCTTGACAGACGGGCCAAACAGACCGGATAGCCACAGATGGCGCTCCATGATGGTGAGAACAGCCATGCTTCTGCCGATAGCCTGAGCGGTGGTTTTTGCGCAGGTCTCTAAACGCCTCTGGGTCCGGGCCGACCTCGTCCATAGTACGGAGAAGGTTGGCCTGAAACACTTGAAGCACCGCCATCGTGTGGAGTGCTGATGCAGCTTGACCGGCGGCGGCGTAGGCACGACCGGTGAGAGCTGACGTAGTTCGATAGGCTTTTGAGGGGTGAGCGGCCTTAGACTGGCATCCAGCGGAGGGTGGACAAAGGTGCGTGGACACAGCCTCCTCGATAGGGGGTAGCCTTTTTCCTGGGCGCCGTCAACAACGGAGAGCGTCGAGGAGACTGAAGTTTTCAGCCTGGCGGAAAACGGCGCCTTCCATTATTTTGTTAGCTCGTCATGGAGTTCCGGAAGAAACGGGGCGGGCCTTAGCTCCGCGTCCACACTGGCTCTCACCTCGCTTCCCGAGGCGGCGAGAGTACAGCTGTCCTCGTTAGCATCGTCACCGTCTGATCCACCGAAAGGGATGGGAGCGATAGCGGAAACAGCCGGGCGCTGACCATCAGTGAAGAAGACAGGTGAGGGCTAGTCAGTGCGCTGGACACGCAGGGATCCCACCGGCGTGAGCTCCTGTGTTGAAGTCTTCGGTGCTCTCTGAGAACGGCGCTTCTTACGGCGCGGCCCATGAGAGAGAGGCGGAAGTGTGGTGTTCTCGCCGAAAACAGCTACTCGAGCCCGCAGGGTCAATAAAGCCATCTCATCGCACTCCGGGCAGCCGCCTTTAGAGAGCGCGAGGTCGGCGTGGTCCTTCCCCAGGCAGGAGACGCATAGGACGTGGCGGTCTCCAGCCGTCAGGGGGGCTTGGCTCGAGCCACAGGTGAGATGGGGCATTTAAAACAATGCCCGTTAATTTGCTCTTTTAGAACATGTGTGAACGCAACGGCGACATACGCGGAAGCTTTCAAAGGATATATGCGAGTGTCCGAAGCCGGCTTCCTCAGTCCTGCAGTGCAGTAGCTCGTCTGTGCTGTTTCGACGGCGCGAGGCTTCTTCCAGAGTCAGCGAAGAGGATCATTCGCTGAAGGAGATGAAATCAAAGGGCAACCTCGGGTGTCACGGCTTAATATAGCCATGAGCCACGCCCATTTTGGCGGGCTGTGACGCGCGGAGGGTTCGCATGTCACCGCTGCCTCTCCATAGGTTGCAGCCGTTGCCGCAGAGCAGCCAATAAGCACGCGAGCCGTCTCGCTTAGTGACTTACTAATGAGAACAATAGAAGCAGTTAAACTAACCGTAGGACAACAATATGCAAGTGCTATGACCCTTTTCAGTTTAATCTAACGCAGAATTTTTTGTTGTTGTTGTTTTTTTGTTATAGAACAGAATAGAATAGAGTAGTAGAGAAAGGGTTAGTATTACTGGATCAAGTGCTGTCGAAAAAGAAGCGTCCTTAAATTTATACCTTAAGAAACAGTAAGATTTCAGTTCTGAAATAACATTTATTGAAGCAACAGAAACAACACAATGTGAGTGATATCAAAAACAGACAGGTCCAAAAATGTGGACAGGCCAATGGAGTTTCACATCAGTCTCCAGTGGAGCTCCTGTCGTTCTTACACACACGAGGAGTCCTGGGTTCTGGTGCAGGAATGTTGACCATTCTTGCCTGTAAAATGTCTCGGTCAGGTTTGATGGTTTGCGAGTGTGGACACACAGCCGCCTCAAACCCTTCCACACCCTTCCTTTTGCACAGCCTATTTTTCACACTTGATTATATTTCATACAACTCAACACTGCTATAAGAGGTTCTGTCTGAAAAACACCACATTATCCAGCTTTCTCAGGAAACTGACTGGTAAATCACTACGATATTTTTAAAAGGACAGAGCAAATGATCCTGTGATCTCAGAGCGGTGTCGAACTTGTGCATAAAACTGCATTTGACTGACTTTCTTTTTTAAGCAAATGTAGATATTTTGAAGAATGTTTGGAGCCGAACAACATTGGACCCCATTGACTTTGATGTTCCACGGAGGATTCAGTCGAACAGGTTTGAAGCGACACAAGATGGTCTTTTACAGCACAAATATCTAAACGTTCTTTAACCCTCTGGTGCTCCTCAGTCATTTCTGACCAGAAAAATCTACTTTTGTTTTCTTAATTGGAATGGTATGAAACTTTGTAAAGGTTTTGGCACTTGCTATGTGAACAAACTGTTTAATGGTCCTGTAAACAATAGTCCCACTTGAGCTCCTCACGGTCATAAATGAGCGCATTAGAAATGAATGGAAGAGTTTCCTCTAGTGGAAGCGTGTGGAACTGCAGCCGAACACACTCTCACTGAAAGATCATTACTGAGATATCAGGCTCACATATGGAACACGACTTGTTTAGATTTATGACTTTGATTTTCTCACAGTTTTAGAGTAAAACGTGGTTTTGAAAATATATATTTCATATAAAAATTGAAAAAGGTATTTTTGTGCATTTTCCATAACAATAAACATAAAATTCTTTAACTTTTGTTAAAGTTCACTTTTTAGATCTTTTTTCACTTCAGCAATAATCTGTCAAGCGTCGTCTTTAAAAAGAGACCAAAGTTAAGCCTTGCTTTAAAGCGTTCAAGATTTACCACAGTTTAAGTTGGAAATTAAATGTTCAGGTCTATGCTCAAAAAGTGAATAAATGGATTATAAATACAGTATAAATATAATTAAGTATGAAAAAATCCCCTAAAAATATTAAATAAATAACACTTTCAAACTAAAATATAGTACATTAATTTCATTGACAAAAAAATAAATCAGAATTTGGTCATTTTGACGGACACGTGAAGAGCATCAGAGGGTTAGAGATCCAGTCCTGGAGATCCAGAGCGACTCGAGTTTGTCAAACAGTGAAGAGTAAAGCCCAGTGATAGAGGAGATCAGGTCAGTGTGTGTCTGCGGGATTTACACAGATGTGTTCCAGCTGTGCGTCTCCGTCTGACTGACAGTTCAAGCTCTTCTCTTTCTCATGCAATCCCACAATCCCCTCTGGCTGATGTGTGTTCAGGCTCAGTGTTGAACTGCAGTCTCACCTCGAGCTCCGAGTCTCAGCAACACCTGAGGCTCCTGACATTCCCACACACACACACACACACGCACACACACACGCGCACACACACACACACACGCTCTCACACACACTCTCTCTCTCTCTCACACACACACACACACACTCACACACATTCACAGGAAACATTCTGCATTTTTACTTTCTCAAAACAACTCATCCTGTGTGATTTATAAGCCTTTTGAAAAGTGGGGACCGCTGGCTGGTCCCCACAATGTAGGTGATCTCAGGTTTTACTATTCTTATGGGGACATTTGGTCCCCACAATGTAATATAAACAAGGGCACACTCACACACACACACACACACACACACACACACACACACACACACACACACACACACACACACACACACACACCTGTCGAATCCTGACCCGTTCTGTCAAGCACGAGCACGAGCACAGACTGACGATGCGCGTGCACGCCTGTAGGCGGCGCTGCAGACGCACTTATGCAATTTTTAAGTTCAATTCAATTAAAAATTGCTTTATTGACTGTACAATAATACATAATATTGTAATAAATAATACAATATTGCCAAAGGTTGCAATACATAGAATAGTAATAAAAAAATCTAAACAAGAGAAAAAATTATAATATTATTATAATATTATAACATAACTTAAATTTAATTCAACAATGTAACAAATTAGAACGTGTGAACGTGCTCATGCTCGTGTCCGCTGCATTAATTGTTGCGCTGATTTGAATGAATCCTCAAAGCAAAACTCGCGTGCGCGCGCCTTGACTATGAGGAATCAGTCGCTTCATGAGGAACATATGAACGCCGTGAACGCTTATAACGCCATGACGTCACTCCACACACTTGTTTTTGCGGTTTGACATTTTTCTTGCATTTAACATAATTACCTCTGTAAAGTAAAAAAAAAAACAAAAAACTCCCACAATATGATTGTGAAAGAACTGCATGCATCTCGTCCGCATTATATTTCATGGATAAACAGAAACATGCTATCAATATGAAATACAAAGCAAAAATGGAAAAGGTGAGATAATTATTGAATCATGTTCTGTTGCTCTATAGCCGTGATTCTCTGTTATCCACTGCATATCCAGAGTCACGTGTGTTTCTCTCTCTCAACTCAAAATGTGCTTTACTGGCATGACAATTGTTTCAATGTATTAAAGCATTTTTTAATCATCATACATCAAACTAATCAACATTTCAGAATTCTGTGAACAATTTAGAATTCAGTGTGTGTGAGTGTTTGCGTGTGTGTGTGTGTGTGTGTGTGTGTGTGTGCGTGCGTGCGTGTGTGTGTGTGTGTGTGTGTGTGTGTGTGTAAGCGCATCACTGATTCTCTCTCTCTCTCTCTGTCTCTCGCTCAAAATAACAGTGCACAGTTCCCTATCGCTCAGAGAGGTCTGACGACCGTCAAGCTCACTCACTCACTCACACACACACACACTTATCCGCGCGCCCGCGCTCGGATCATCTGGAGCCGCTCGGTGTCGAATTCCCTCTTTGATCGTGTGCGTCCGTAATGCGGGACACACCGGCACCGGAGACGCACGCGCTCGCACACACACCCGATGGCGACCCGTGAGCGCGCCCGGGACTCAACATGCCCAACCGGACCGAGCCGGAGCCGCGGGAGCTGCTGGCGCGCGCGCTCACCGGGACCGTGCTGAGCGTTCTGATCCTCTGGACTCTGTTCGGGAATATTCTGGTGTGCGCGGCCGTGCTGCGGTTCCGACACCTGCGCGCGAAAGTCACGAACATCTTCATCGTATCGCTGGCCGTGTCGGACCTGCTCGTGGCCGTGCTCGTGATGCCGTGGAAGGCAGTCACGGAGGTCACCGGGTTCTGGCCGTTCGGTGCGTTCTGCGACATCTGGGTGGCGTTCGACATCATGTGCTCCACCGCGTCCATCCTGAACCTGTGCGTGATCAGCGTGGACCGGTACTGGGCCATCAGCAGCCCGTTCCACTACGAGCGCAAGATGACCCCGCGCGTGGCGTGCGTGATGATCGGCGCGTTGTGGACCCTGTCGGTGCTCATCTCCTTCATCCCGGTGCAGCTCGACTGGCACAAAGCCTCCGCGGAGCCCGGGTCCAACGCCACCGACGCGCGCGCCGCCGAGGACACCTGCGACTCGAGCCTGAGCCGCGAGTACGCGATCTCCTCATCCCTCATCAGCTTCTACATTCCCGTGGCCATCATGATCGTCACGTACACGCGGATCTATCGGATCGCGCACATCCAGATCCGGAGGATCGCTTCACTGGAGCGCGCGGCAGCGCATGCGCAAAACAGCCGTACGAACCGGCTCGCGTGCCATCGTCATCATTCACACAGCAGCCTGAAGACGAACTTCAAACGCGAGACTAAAGTTCTGAAGACTCTGTCCGTGATCATGGGCGTGTTCGTGTTCTGCTGGCTGCCGTTCTTCGTGCTGAACTGCGTGGTTCCGTTCTGCCCCCGCAAACCGTCCGCGGGCCCGCCGTGCGTCAGCGACACTACCTTCGACGTGTTCGTGTGGTTCGGCTGGACCAACTCGTCGCTGAACCCCGTGATCTACGCGTTCAACGCTGAGTTCCGCAAGGGCTTCTCGAGCCTGCTGGGCTGCCGGAACCGGTGCCAGACCCCCGTGGACACGATCAACATCAGCAACGAGCTCGTGTCCTTCAACCAGGACACGCAGTTCCACAAGGAGGCCGCGAGCGCGTACGTCAACATCATCCCGAACGCGGTGGACGACGCGTTCGACCGGATCTCGCAGCTTTCGCACGCTGATGACGAGGACGACGCGTGCGATGTGGAGCGCGAGGCGGACGGCGCGTTCACGCAGAACGGCATTCACTGACCGAGAGCGCTGACGCTGGACTGTGTTCGGACCCGCGCGCGCCGTGAACGCGCTGCATACCGTTCCTGAACATGTGTATGAAGTGCTTACAGTTGTTGACACGTGACCCGGTGAGTGGCGCGCACTTATCACGCGTGCAGCTCTTTGTATGATGATGATGATGATGATGATGGTCAGCAATATCAGAAAAGAGATGTGTAAGCAGTGAGATCACCGCTGTCAGTGCCTAACACCTTCACCTGTCCCAGACAGCAGCAGTGTCGGCCCACATCAAGTCATCTTCATTTATACAGCGCTTTAACACTATAGAGTTTCACAGCAGCTTTACAGTGATAACAGGAGATTACAGTAACAGAGAGTGTTTAGGCTTTACAGCAGATCTAGAATAAAGTTAGTGTCCAGCTAAAGTTAGTTTTGATTAATTCACTTCCGTTTCAAAGATCATTACCCAGACAGCAACATAGGGTCACATCTGGTACATGTGGATTCCATGCGTACCAGATGTGGGCCGGATCTGGGCCGTCTGGGTGGTTATTAACTATGGGGCCGCTAACACACACCGCTCTTACTGAAAACAGAACCTTTTAATGTGTTCTCGCCGTTCACTCGCACAACAGTGTTTGGAGCTCGAGAACACACACTCTGAATCAGGATCCACGGTGCTAATGTTTGAAAAAGGTTATAAGGCGAATCTGTGAAAAAGCTGGTACACCTGGTGCACGTGGAGGCCACATGTGCCGGATCTGGGCCGGATCTGGGCCGACACTGTGTTTCTGTCTGGGGTTTGAGTGGAGACGCTAAAGATATTAAGTCTTGTTTTATGGAAATATTGAAAAATGTATTCTTAGAACAAAAATCGGGTTCACTCATGAAGCAGCCGAAACAACACACCCGAATTATACTGTGAACAATGAACTCAGATAACTACATCTGAATTCAAAATTATAACAAATATGTAAACTGTGACTCACTCCATATAAAATATAGATACACTGTATGATATTATTAGGGGTGTAACAATGTATCGTGCCACAATATATCACAGCACAAAAATGCAACTGCGTATGATGATAAAAACTGAATATTTAGACAGATTTAATTCAGCACCAAATTTGGCACCTTCTATGTGTAGAATTATTATTATTAATAAATGATGTAGGTGAATAATGTAGTCAGAGGTGAATCTTGTGTGTCTAACTAACATCTGTAGTTAAGCAGAATTATAGATATTTCTATTCTGCTGTCACTGACCAAAATGTGTTATTTTAATGATCAGGACTGTTAACTTTATGCGTTAAAGTGATGATTACAGAAAACGCAGCATCTGAACTCTATTCTGGCTCTGTTTAACTCTGGTGCTCTTCGCCTGTCGGTCAAAAAGGACATGATTTTTTTTTTTTTCAATGAAAGAAATGTACTATATTTTAGTTTGATAATGTTTTTTATTTAATATTTCTATTTTTAGGGGATTTTTCTTTTATACTACATTATGTTTACGCTGTTTCTATAATCCATTTATTCACGTTTTGAGCATAGACCTGAAAATGAAATGTTCAGCTTAAACTGTGGTAAATCCTGAACGCTTTATAGCGACAGACTGAAGTTTGATCTCTTTTCAAAGACGACGCTTGCCAGATTTTTGCTGAAGTGAAAAAAAGTTTTAAAAAGTGAACTTAAATGCAGAATTTATTGTTTATTGTTATGAAAAATGCACAAAAACACTATTTTCAATTTTTATATGAAATCTATTTTTTCAAAAACACGTTTTAGGCTACTCTAAAACTGCAAGAAAATCAAAGCCATGAATCTAAACAAGTTGTGTTCCAAATGTGAGGTTGATATCTCAGTAAATGAGCTTTCAGTGAGAGTGTGTTTAGTCGCAATTCCAAACGCTTCCACTAGAGGAAACTCTTCCATTCATTTCTAATGCGTCGTTTCCATTATTTACAGGATCATTTAACCTTTTCGAATCATGTCACAGCAAGTGCCAAAACCTTTACCAAGTTTCGTACCATACCCGTGAATAAAAAAAATAAAAAAATCGGTCGGAAATGACCAATAGCACCAGAGGGTTCAAATCAAACTGAATCATGAGTGTTTTTACACCCCAAATATTATCTAGTCTTCAACACCGTTTCCTAGTGAACAACAATAAGAACATTCTGACAACTTTCCCATTGAGATACAAAAATGTTATTTCTGAATGTTTTTTAAATGTTTCCCAATGTTTTTTCTTGGTTATGTGAACATTAAGGGAACATTCCATTGTATCAAACATTCATGGAACGTTACTTTTGAATGTTCTGAAACATTTAGTAACATTTAAAAAATGTTTAACTAAAACATTTCTGAACGAACATTCTTATAACGTAGAGCATGTGATCCGAACATAGCATCCTCTGTGGACTGCCATCATCTTCATCATCATCTTCATCATCTTCATCAGTATTAGTCTTGCCGGAGAGCTTCCACAGAAGCGAGGCCTTATTCCCTCAGAAACTGATCGGCCTTTACACTGAGTGCAATATCCCAGAACTCTGAGTGACTCCAAGCATGCCAAACCTCACCGTGTGCCAGCGGAGCGACTGCAAGTGACCCTTGACCTTTCGACCGCAAGTGACCCTTGACCTCTCGCCCGCACATGACCCATGACCTCTCGCCGACAGGAGCGACTGCATGTGACCCTTGACCTCTCGCCGACAGGAGTGGGAGCGACTGCAAGTGACCCTTGACCTGCGACTGCACGTGACCCTTGACCTCTTGCCGACAGGAGCAGGAGCAACTGCACGTGACCCTTGACCTCTCACCGACAGGAACGACTGTACGTGACCCTTGACCTTTCGCCGACAGGAGCAGGAGCAACTGCACGTGACCCTTGACCTCTCACCGACAGGAACGACTGTACGTGACCCTTGACCTCTCAACGACAGGAGCGGGAGCGATTGCACGTGACCCTTGACCTTTCGCCGACAGGAGCGACTGTACTTGACCCTTGACCTCTCGCAGACAGGAGCGACCGCACATGACCCTTGACCTCTCGACGACAGGAGTGACTGTTCGTGAACCTTGGCCTCTCGCTGACAGGAGCGGCTGTACGTGACCCTTGACCTCTCGATGACAGGGGCGACTGCACATGACCCTTGACCTCTCGACGACAGGGGTGACTGCACATGACCCTTGACCTCGCGACGACAGGGGCGACTGCACATGACCCTTGACCTCTTGACAACAGGGGCGACTGCACATGACCCTTGACCTCTCGACAACAGGGTGACTGCACATGACCCTTGACCTCTCGACAACAGGGGCGGGACTCCTGCAGTCTCTTCACACACCGGATCATAACTCTTTTATAATACGCTTATTTATTCTTTTATCGAGGTCATGTGTGTGTGTTTCTGTTTCATGAATAAACTGAGGTTTGTTCACTGCAAGATTATTAATGATGCTCTTCCTCAGTTGTTCTGTCTCGTCTTCCAGCACAGATATATATATATACAGATATATAAAACATTCTTAAATCAAGATACATTTACTGGAGAAGAAGCAAAATAACTGAAGATATTAAGTCTTGTTTTATAAAAAATAAATAATAAATTAAGTGTTTGTGCTTAAAAAGTTCAAAGGGAAACAAGTTTATTGTTCTGACCCCATTGGCAGATATTTGTTCTTGTTTTAAGCTCAAACTCACTTCATTTTGATAAATCTTTCAGAACTCAAGACTTAATATCTTCAGTCATTTTGCTTCTTCTCCAGTAAATGTATCTTGATTTAAGAATGTTTTATATATCTGTATATATATATCTGTGCTGGAAGACGAGACAGAGACACTGAGGAAGAAGACGTGATGTTCTGGAGGTCGAGGTTTGTTCTCATGTCGTGTTGATCGTGAATGTTTGAAGAATCGTTACAGGACATATTTAATATCGTGATGCTTTATAGTGTTTCATTACTGTAACGTTTATTGTTTACAAAAGAGAAGTCTGCCTGTAGATTCACTGTAATGAACTGTGTTCAAACCATGAGTGTTTGATTGTGTGTGTGTGTGTGTGTGTGTGTGTGTGTGTGTGTGTGTGTGTGTGAGAGTGAATGTTATTTTTCTCAGTCACACACATGAATGTACACTAACAGTCATGTGCACAGATGTTTTTCAATAAAATGAGCATTAAACATTTCTTGTAGTTGTTGCAGGTGTTTCAGTAGTTGAGGTGTGTGTGTGTGTGTGTGTGTGTGTGTGTGTGTTTGTGTGTGTGTGTGTGTGTTCACTTTCTCTGTCCTGCTTTTCTCAGAAGAGTAAATGCATCTTGATTTAAGAACGTTTAGATGTTTGTGCTGGAAAACGAGAGTGTTCTTGACACTGATAAACATGATGTTATAGAGGAGCTGGAATGACTCATTTTCTCCGATGTTATTATAACTGATCAATAATTCGCAGACGCTGTAATTCAGTCTCAGATATTGATGTTCCCGATGATCTTGATGTGAGTGTGTGTGAGATGCAGCAGAATATGATTTCCTTCAGAAAAGTTGAGATAATCCCGGGCGTCAGACTCGATCTCTCCGTCCAGGAGTGTGTGTTGTGTCTCTGGGTGAAACTCTGGATTATGATGCACTCCGTCACTGCGGATAAAACAGATCCCGCTAATCTCGGTCTCAGGTCAGGAGTTCTGTGATGTGAATCATGTGACGCTGTACATCTGCTTTTTTATGTTACTGTTTCAGAGTGTTTTTACATTGACTTGAGTTTTACAAATGACAAATTCCATACCAGTGAAAACGGATTTATGAGCAAGAATTTGGGAGACGTTTGAGAGACCCTTCTGGAAAACCTCCTGTGATGCCTGACCTGTATGGAAGCTTATTTAAAAAGAAAATTGCAATTCTGACTCTCAATTCTGAAAATGTTCTCACAATCTTGACTTTGTTTCTCAATTCTTAGTTTATTATTCGCAATTCCAACTGACTTTTCCAATTTACTTTATTTCATGTAATTTATAACTTGGAATTCAGACTTTATTAATAGTAATTGCAAGTCAGAATTTCAAGTCGGAAACTGAGTTGCTTAAAAATGCCATGGAACTTTTTTCTGAAACTTTTTAAATGTTACTATTTTCAGAACTCAGACTTGATATCTCGGAATTGCGAGTCTGAATTCCATGTCGGAAACTTGCAATTCCGAGTTCAAAAAGTTAGTCGACTTAAAATGTTTCAGTAAAAAAGTTCCATGACTTCATTTCTCACAGCTCTTCTGACTTGCAATTCCAAGTTTCCAACTTGGAATTCTGACTCACAATTCTGAGTTTCCAACTTGGGATTCCGACTTGCAATCCCGAGTTACCAACTTTATTTTGTGCAATTCTGAGATATAAAGTCTAAGTTCTGAAACAAGTAGAAAGATTTAAAAAGATAGTTGACCTAAAACATCAACAAAAAGTTCCATGACTTTATTTCTCGCAACTCAGAGATTCCGACTTAGAATTCTGAATAGCAATTCCGAGTTACCAACTTTATTTCTCACATTTTCAAGTTATAAAGTCGAAGTTGGAAACTCTTGAGTTGCGAGACATAAAATCATGGAACTTTTCTGAAATGTTTTAGGTCAGTTATCTCTTTAAATGTTTCTACTTGTTTCAGAACTCAGACTTTATATCTAGGAATTGCGAGTCTGAATTCCAAGTCAGAAACTTGCAATTCCGAGTTCAAAAAGTTAGTCAACCTAAAATGTTTCAGAAAAAAAAGTTCCATGACTTTCTCACAACTCTTCTGACTCGCAATTCCAAGTTTTCAACTTGGGATTCCGACTCGCAATTCAGAGTTTCCAACTTGGGATTCCAACTCGCAATTTCGAGTTACCAACTTTATTTCGTGCAATTCCGAGATATAAAGTCTGAGTTCTGAAACAAGTAGAAACATTAAAAAGATAGTTGACCCAAAACATTTCAGAAAAGTTCCATGACTTTATGTTTCTCATAACTCAGAATTTCAGACTTAGAATTCTGAATAGCAATTCAGAGTTACCAACTTTGTTTCTCACATTTACAAGTTTTAAAGTTTAAGTCAGAAACTCTGAGTTGCGAGAACGTTCCATGACTTTATTTCTCACAACTCTTCTGATTCACATTTCTGAGTTATCCGACTTGGAATTCTGACTCGCAATTTCGGGTTTCCAGCTTAGAATTCAGACTCGCAATTCTGGGTTACCAACTTTACTCGTGCAATTCCGAAATATAAAGTCTGATTTCTTAAATAAGTAAAAACATTTAAAAAGATAGTTGACCTAAAACATTTCAGTAAAGTTCCATGACTTTATTTCTTGCAACTCAGAATTTCCAACTTAGAATAGCAATTCCAAGTTAACAACTTTATTTCTCAGTCGGAAGCTCTGAGTTGTGAGAAATAAAATCATGGAACTTTTTTGAAAAGTTTTAAGTCAGCTATCTCTTTAAATGTTTCTACTTGTTTCAGAACTAAGACTTTATATCTTGGAATTGCGAGTCTGAATTTCAAGTCGGAAACTTGCAATTCCGAGTTAAAAAAATTAGTCGACCTAAAATGTTTCCGAAAAAGTTCCATGACTTTATTTGTCACAACTCTTCTGACTCGCAATTCCGAGTTTCCAACTTGGAATTCTGACTCGCAATTCCGAGTTTACAACTTGGGATTCCGACTTGCAATTCCGAGTTTCCAACTTGGGATTCCGACTTGCCAACTTGAAATTCCGAGTTACCAAATTCCGACTTGCAATTCCGAGTTTCCAACTTGGGATTCCGACTTGCCAACTTGAAATTCCGAGTTACCAAATTTCGAGTTGAAATTCCGAGTTTCCAACTTTTATTTCGTGCAATTCCGAGTTTAAAAAGTTAGTCGACCTAAAATGTTTCAGGAAAAAAGTTTCAAGACTTTATTTCTCACAACTCTTCTGACTCGCAATTCCGAGTTTCCAACTTGGAACTCTGACTCGCAATTCTGAGTTACCAACTTGGAATTCCGCAATTTCGGGTTTCCAGCTTGAAATTCCGACTTGCAATTGCGATTTACCAACTTTTATTTCGTTCAATTCCGAGTTAAAAAAGTTAGTTGACCTAAAATGTTTCAGGAAAAAAGTTCCATAACTTTATTTCTCACAACTCTTCTGACTCGTAATTCCGAGTTTCCGACTTGAAATTTCCAACTTGTAATTCTGAGTTTCAGACTTGGAATTCTGACTCGCAATTTCGGGTTTCCAGCTTAGAATTCCGACTCGCAATTCCGGGTTACCAACTTTATTTCGCGCAATTCCTAAATAAGTAAAAACATTTAAAAAGATAGTTGACCTAAAACATTTCAGTTAAGTTCCATGACTTTATTTCTCGCAACTCAGAATTTCCGAGTTAGAATAGCAATTCCGAGTTAACAACTTTATTTCTCAGTCGGAAGCTCTGAGTTGTGAGAAATAAAATCATGGAACTTTTCTGAAAAGTTTTAAGTCAGCTATCTCTTTAAATGTTTCTACTTGTTTCAGAACTAAGACTTTATATCTTGGAATTGCGAGTCTGAATTTCAAGTCGGAAACTTGCAATTCCGAGTTAAAAAAATTAGTCGACCTAAAATGTTTCCGAAAAAGTTCCATGACTTTATTTGTCACAACTCTTCTGACTCGCAATTCCGAGTTTCCAACTTGGAATTCTGACTCGCAATTCCGAGTTTACAACTTGGGATTCCGACTTGCAATTCCGAGTTTACAACTTGGGATTCCGACTTGCCAACTTGAAATTCCGAGTTACCAAATTCCGACTTGAAATTCCAAATTTCCAACTTTTATATCGTGCAATTACGAGTTTAAAAAGTTAGTCGACCTAAAATGTTTCAGGAAAAAAGTTTCAAGACTTTATTTCTCACAACTCTTCTGACTCGCAATTCCGAGTTTCCGACTTGCAATTCTGAGTTTCAGACTTGGAATTCTGACTCGCAATTTCGGGTTTCCAGCTCAGAATTCCGACTCGCAATTCCGGGTTACCAACTTTATTTCGCGCAATTCCGAAATATAAAGTCTGATTTCTTAAATAAGTAAAAACATTTAAAAAGATAGTTGACTTAAAACATTTCAGTAAAGTTCCATGACTTTATTTCTCGCACCTCAGAATTTCCAACTTAGAATAGCAATTCCGATTTAAAAAAATTAGTCGACCTAAAATGTTTCCGAAAAAGTTACATGACTTTATTTGTCACAACTCTTCTGACTCGCAATTCCGGGTTTCCAACTTGGAATTATGACTCGCAATTCCGACTTGAAATTTCCGACTCGGAATTCCAAGTTTCCAACTTAGAATTCCAAGTTGGAAACTCTGAATTGCGAGTTGGAATTTCAAGTTGGAAACTCAGAATTGCGAGTCGGAATTTCAAGTTGGAAACTCGGAATTGCGAGTCGGAATTTCAAGTCGGAAACTCGGAATTCTAGTAAGAAGAGAATTCTTAGTCGTAAATGAATTCACGTTAATGGAAGAACGTTTTTTCATAACTTTTAGAAAACCTTGCCAGAATGTTAGCCAAAATTCTGAGAACATTCCCTGTTGCGGGTCATTTTGAGAGAAACAGTGTCTCCATCAACAGACCTTTAGCCCATCTGGACCGCAGGTGTCGTCTGGCTTATTAATCTCTGTACACACTTTAGCAGTAGTGGTCAGGTATAACACTGAACTCTACTGTGTCCACACTGACACGCATCTTTCACACTGATGATATTCAGAAGCGGTGCTGTTAAATTATTTTGTGCTTGTTAACGGCTGTTTGTACCGTTTTAGACCTCATATAGAACATGTTCATGATGTTTCATTCATTGTAATGCACTGCAGCTCTACACTGCTGCTGAATAAACTCCAGTAATACTCCTTTAATACACAAAACACATTATATTTTACTGCAGTTACAGTTTTACTGTAGTTCAGTATGTTAAGGGCATTTTACAGTGATTCAGACTTGTCTGATAAGGAAACTGCAGAGTAGATGATTGAATCAGAGGTGTGTGTGTGTGTGAGAGAGAAACCCACTGTAACCAGACACTGAATGAGATCCATCTGGTTCCTGACAACTCGTGATATCATGGCCTAGTACACAAAGTACACATTTATCCAGTTAGATGTATGAGACTTCTGTTTTAATACAAGTTTTTGTTTTATGATCAAATGTTTTTATTCAAACCCTGCTAACAAACACACAGAGTCCAGCAGAAGGCGGAGGAAGAGCAGCGCTGACTCTCGAGTCTCAGTGATTTCTTCATTAATGAGACTGTTGTCTGTCTGTAGAGATGATATGGAGGCGTGTAAATGTTTCATTAGATTGTGTAATGGAGCGGATGCTGAGGACAGAACACTGTAATCACCGGATTACTGCGACCTCCTAATGGAGTCTAATCCCAGAGAAATCATTCATGAAAACAGCAGCGCATTCCTGCACAGAAACCAGTTCAGTGTGACCTTAGAAACACCATACAGATGTGTGTGTAAGAAAATGATATAAATACCATACAGATGTGTGTGTAAGAAAATGATATAAATACCTTACAAATGTTTGTGTAAGAAAATGATAGAATCACCATACAGATGTTTGTGTAAGAAAATTATATAAATACCATACAGATGTGTGTGTACGAAAATGATAGAATCACCATACAGATGTTTGTGTAAGAAAATGATAGAATCACCATACAGATGTTTGTGTAAGAAAATGATATAAATGCCATACAGATGTGTGTGTACGAAAATGATATAAATACCATACAGATGTTTGTGTAAGAAAATTATAAAAAATACCATACAGATGTTTGTGTAAGAAAATGATAGAATCACCATACAGATGTTTGTGTAAGAAAATGATAGAATCACCATACAGATGTTTGTGTAAGAAAATGATAGAATCACCATACAGATGTTTGTGTAAGAAAATGATAGAATCACCATACAGATGTTTGTGTAAGAAAATTATATAAATACCATACAGATGTGTGTGTACGAAAATGATAGAATCACCAAACACAGATGTTTGTGTACGAAAACGATAGAATCACCAAACACAGATGTTTGTGTACGAAAACGATAGAATCACCATACAGATGTTTGTGTGTAAGAAAATGATATAAATGCCATACAGATGTGTGTGTAAGAAAATGATATAAATACCATACAGATGTGTGTGTAAGAAAATGATATAAATACCATACAGATGTTTGTGTAAGAAAATGATATAAATACCATACAGATGTTTGTGTAAGAAAATTATATAAATACCATACAGATGTTTGTGTAAGAAAATGATAGAATCACCATACAGATGTTTGTGTAAGAAAATTATATAAATGCCATACAGATGTGTGTGTAAGAAAATGATATAAATACCATACAGATGTTTGTGTAAGAAAATGATATAAATGCCATACAGATGTGTGTGTAAGAAAATTATATAAATACCATACAGATGTTTGTGTAAGAAAATGATAGAATCACCATACAGATGTTTGTGTAAGAAAATTATATAAATGCCATACAGATGTTTGTGTAAGAAAATTATATAAATACCATACAGATGTTTGTGTAAGAAAATGATAGAATCACCATACAGATGTTTGTGTAAGAAAATGATAGAATCACCATACAGATGTTTGTGTAAGAAAATGATAATTACCATACAGATGTTTGTGTAAGAAAATGATAAAATCACCATACAGATGTTTGTGTAAGACAATAATAAAATCACCATACAGATGTTTGTGTAAGAAAATGATAATTACCATACAGATGTTTGTGTAAGAAAATGATAGAATCACCATACAGATGTTTGTGTAAGAAAATGATAATTACCATACAGATGTTTGTGTAAGAAAATTATAGAATCACCATACAGATGTTTGTGTAAGAAAATGATAATTACCATACAGATGTTTGTGTACGAAAATGATAAAATCACCATACAGATGTTTGTGTAAGAAAATGATAAAATCACCATACAGATGTTTGTGTACGAAAATGATAAAATCACCATACAGATGTTTGTGTAAGAAAATGATAGAATCACCATACAGATGTTTGTGTAAGAAAATGATAATTACCATACAGATGTTTGTGTAAGAAAATGATAATTACCATACAGATGTTTGTGTAAGAAAATGATAGAATCACCATACAGATGTTTGTGTAAGAAAATGATAATTACCATACAGATGTTTGTGTAAGAAAATGATAAAATCACCATACAGATGTTTGTGTAAGAAAATGATAATTACCATACAGATGTTTGTGTAAGAAAATTATAGAATCACCATACAGATGTTTGTGTAAGAAAATGATAATTACCATACAGATGTTTGTGTACGAAAATGATAAAATCACCATACAGATGTTTGTGTAAGAAAATGATAAAATCACCATACAGATGTTTGTGTACGAAAATGATAAAATCACCATACAGATGTTTGTGTAAGAAAATGATAGAATCACCATACAGATGTTTGTGTAAGAAAATGATAGAATCATCATACAGATGTTTGTGTAAGAAAATGATAATTACCATACAGATGTTTGTGTAAGAAAATGATAAAATCACCATACAGATGTTTGTGTAAGAAAATGATAGAATCACCATACAGATGTTTGTGTAAGAAAATGATAATTACCATACAGATGTTTGTGTAAGAAAATGATAAAATCACCATACAGATGTTTGTGTAAGAAAATGATAAAATCACCATACAGATGTTTGTGTAAGAAAATGATAGAATCACCATACAGATGTTTGTGTAAGAAAATGATAGAATCATCATACAGATGTTTGTGTAAGAAAATGATAATTACCATACAGATGTTTGTGTAAGAAAATGATAAAATCACCATACAGATGTTTGTGTAAGAAAATGATAGAATCACCATACAGATGTTTGTGTAAGAAAATGATAGAATCACCATACAGATGTTTGTGTAAGAAAATGATAGAATCACCATACAGATGTTTGTGTAAGAAAATGATAGAATCACCATACAGATGTTTGTGTAAGAAAATGATAGAATCACCATACAGATGTTTGTGTAAGAAAATGATAGAATCACCATACAGATGTTTGTGTAAGAAAATGATACTTACCATACAGATGTTTGTGTACGAAAATTATAGAATCACCATACAGATGTTTGTGTAAGAAAATGATAATTACCATACAGATGTTTGTGTACGAAAATTATAGAATCACCATACAGATGTTTGTGTAAGAAAATGATAGAATCACCATACAGATGTTTGTGTAAGAAAATGATAATTACCATACAGATGTGTGTGTACGAAAATGATAGAATCACCATACAGATGTTTGTGTAAGAAAATGATAATTACCATACAGATGTTTGTGTACGAAAATTATAGAATCACCATACAGATGTTTGTGTAAGAAAATGATAGAATCTCCATACAGATGTGTGTGTACGAAAATGATAATTACCATACAGATGTTTGTGTACGAAAACGATAGAATCACCATACAGATGTGTGTGTAAGAAAATGATAATTACCATACAGATGTTTGTGTACACTGTAAATGACATGACCAGTAGTTTTTTCATTACTGAAGCTCATCAAAATAATTCAGCATTTTTAAAGTTATACGAGATTCAACTAAGATTTTTAAAATGATTTAAAATAGTTTGCACGGCCAATTTGATCATACTTCAAATTTAAGGCAGGAAATGAATTTACGTTTTTAATTTGAAGAACAATGTAAACGTTGATGTTCTTCCTCAGTGTTTCTGTTTTCCAGTTCAAATATCTAAACATTCTCAAATCAGCAAAATTACATAAGATGTTAAGTCTTGTTTTAAGTCTTTTACTTTTTCTGCATCGTTTTTCCGATGCAGATTTTCGCTCTTGTTTTAAACACAAACTCACTTCATTTTGATTTTTTTCATTAAACAAGACTTAATATCTTCAGTCATTTTGCTTCTCCGGTAAATGTATCTTGATTTAAAATTAAAAAACAAAAATACTGAAGAACATGATTTTTTGAAGTTCAAGATCATAAAAATGGTTGTTTAGCCATTTAACAGAAAATAAGTTATTTTGAAGAACATCGGACACGTATAAATTGACCAAATTTTTTTTTTTTTTCAAACTATCTTCCAAAGATGAGAGAAAGGTTTGAAGGCCATGAAGAGAAACAGCAGCTTTCGCTCATCGTTTACACTCAACACACGGTTTAGTTTTTCTCTGTTCGATTCTTACATTATCATTACAAAGCAAATTAAAACCAGTTTATATAAACCTTTTACAACACTAATGAAATGAATGGAAAACTATGGGCAGAACATCCATCCATCCACCCAGAGTAATGAAGAGTAAAAGTGTGTTTTTCTCCACTGATGTTTCTCATGTGATTTGACTGAATGTGGGCATTCGTCATCCTCTCGCTCCAGACGAATGATCATCAGTCTCTAATGTCCCTCGAGAGAGTTTGGCGTCTCTCTATAATCATATCCATGAAAGCACAGAAACACAAGACTGATCCTCGGCCTCGACCTACAAACATCCAATCACCTGTGAGCGGCTCGTCCAATCAGCAGCGGCGCCTCAATGTCACGCACACACTCTCTGACAGGGTCCAGAACTGCTGTCATTATCTCTGAGTGCTCGTGCTCTCTGCCAGTCAGGATAAACAGGCTCTGTCATGGAGGCATTAAATCACAGCTGCACACGTACATGTTTACGTCTAAACGGGGACATTCCTAGACTTCTTTTCACTTTTGCAATTGGTGTACAATTTGGTGTACTTTGAAATAACTGTCACTCAGAAATTGCTAGTAGATTTCGCAAGTAATTATAAATAAATGGTAAACAACATGTTGAGTTTAAGGTTGCATGAGTGGACATAAGTACTGTGTACTAGGCCGACTGCTCTAATGAAATCCCCATTTTGGGCAGTTTGCACTGGACTCTTTTACTTTGCATATTACACAATACATGATAAGCCGTGTATCAGAACATTTGAAGTCAAATGTTCTCTGCCTCCTTTAAGGGGGTATTAAAGTGGATATAAGGGCTTCACAAAATTCACATTTTGAGCACTTCAGACTGTAGAACTGTACCAATCCTTTTTTTATTTTCCTTTTAAATTTGCTTATGGGACACAATAAGGCTCCTATTGCATCATGGCATGGCTTCTCAGCCACAACAGAGGGTGTGTTAAAGCACACATAAAGGCTTGACAGCAGAGGGACTGGCCCGGCATTTTTTAATGCACCAATCTCTGCTAAGGTCTTGCTAGGTGCTAAGTTTAAGGGTCCATAAAAAAAGTTTGGTAAGATAAAACTAGCCCAGATTTTGGTTTTCTTTAGGGCAGTAGCTCTAGTATGAAGCCCTTCTGTCAGATTTAACACACCCTCAAAGACTAAGGAGAGTAACAGGTGCTAATTGGGCTGATGGTGCAATAAGTGCTTCTGTGTACTGTCTAATATGCCAAGTTCAAGGGTCCATAAAAAAAGATTGGAAATGTAAATAATGCCCAGGTTTTGGATTTCTTTATAGAAGTAGCCCTAGTATGAAGCCCTTCTGTCAGAGTTAACACACCCTTAAAGACCACGGAGAAAAAACAGTACTAATTGGGCTGATGGTGCAATAAGCGCTTCTGTGTATTGTCTAATACAGGGTTCACCAATCTCTGTCCTGGAGGGCCGCTGTCCTACAGAGTTTAGCTTTTCCAAGCGCATATTTTGGATTTCTTTAGAGAAATAGCTTCAGTATGAAGCCCGTATGTCAGATTTAACACACCCTCAAAGTGGGCAGAAAAATCACTCCTCAAATTGAGCTGAAGGCACAAGGCGGCTCAGTGTGCATTTTGTCCCATGTAGAACTTGTCATAGCATGTCATAGTCATTCATTTTATCTTTAATGTTAGTAAAGTGTATTATGTATGTTAATAAAGATGTGATGATTGTGTCATAATCATCTGCTTTGACTCTCTCTAGACTAGCGTTCTCGGGTGGTTTGAAACTTCCAAGCCTTATATTTTCTGAAGAAACACAAACATAAACAGTGATGAAAGGCAAAAATATTTAATGGCACAGATGAATATTTATGAGTAGTCCACTATTTTGTAGAGGATGTTGAAAATGACATTTAATTCCAAGATGACAATTCATTTTTTAGATTTGGAGCCAAATTACAGGAGGGGGCAAAATAAACTTTAGAAAGATGGCAGTATCATTATTTTATTTTTACACAGAGATTGAATGGTTTATTAGTAAAATCTATAGACTTTAGCGATCCCTGAAATCACCATGGGAAAATCTCAGAGTAAAACTGGGAGTTGGTGAAAAATATGATACACCGGTGTTTTGCCAGATGAGAAGTTTATCTATCAATCATCTTTTTGCTCTTTTAATTTCTTTCATAACTGTTTTAATTTTCCTTGCTGTTTTTTTGTGATTATTGTAATTCATTTCTGTAAAGCACTTTGAATTGCCGTAGTGTATGAGATGTGCTTTATAAATAAACTTGCCTTGCCTTGTTGTTGCATTACATGCACAAATTACTCCAGCACAAATATCTAAACAGTCCTAAACCAAAATACATTTACTGGAGAAGCAAAATTCATTTCTGAAAAAAATATTATGCTTAAAGCAAATTTTTTTTTAAATAATATATATAATAAAATATATCAATAAACTTAATCAAAGGGAAAACGAGTTTATTTTTCTGACCCCATTGGCAGATTTTTGTTTTTGTTTTAAGCATAAACTTTATTTGTATGTATTTTTCATTAACCGAGACTTAATATCTTCAGTCATGTTTCTTCTCCAGTAAACGTATCTTGATTTGAGATTTGTCTGATCTCACATGCATGACAGAATCAGATTGTGTTTTGTTGAGTTTCTGTCTCTCTTTACGTGGCTGGTGTTTTTGTGATGAATTCAGCTGAACATCATTATCTGAGCTGGAGCCGCTGGGAGCTTTAAACACACACACACACACACACACACACACACACACACACACACACACACGCTTTGAGAAAACATACATGTAAAACAACAGACATCCGACTCAAAAACACTATGGTTGAAAAAACAACACACTCTTCAGTCATAAAAACGAGCTGAACATCATTAACAGAAGTAAATGCCCGTCATGTGGAGGTGTGTCAGAAGCAGCTCTCCATCTCCACGTCTCACACACACTCACACACACACACACACACACACACACACACACACACACACACACACACACACACACACACACTCATATAAAGGAGCTGCTCATCCGTCAGGTTGAGGTGTGTCAGAAGCAGCTCTCCATCTCCACGTCTCCTCCACTCTTGAGTCCATTGGCGTCTGTGAGTTCCAGCACGTCCTGCATCTCGCGCTCGTGGACCTGATCCGCGACTCCGTTGATCTTGGAGAAACTCTGGCTGATCTCCACGAAGGTCTTGTTTTTGGTCTCCGGCAGAACGACGATCAGGTAAACGGCACCGGCGGCGCAAACCACCACGAACAGCAGGAACGCAAACGTCTGCAGCGCCTCCTACAGGAGCACACACACACACACACACACACACACACACACACACACACACACACACACACACACACACACACACACACACACACATGTATTTGTACTGGAAAACAACACTCAAAAGTATGTCATACACAAGATGAATGTACTGAGTAAGAACAGCGAATGTTTACCTGACAATCTCAAATTCACTGTTTGCTTTTCAAAATGGCTTACTACTATTAAAGCTGAATATATAGTTTATTAATATAATAACTATAAAGTGTTGTTTGTGTGATGCTACGCCCCAATTCTCCTACTTGTACTACGCCCTAAAAGTGCTGGTTTTGCGGAGAAAAATGACATACTTTTGAGTGTGTATCAGAAGAATCTCCAGCCGTATGGGAGTGATGTGTTGATCTGCAGTCGTGGGTCTTATTAATGCGCAGACTCTCCTTGTGTGTTTGCATAATGATGCATTTAAAGTTAATGACCAAATGTATCTCTATAAAAGCTCAATGTTGTTACAGATGAAATATAATATGGATAACATCAAATAAATATCTTTTCGTCAGGTCAGATACTGATTATTAATCACTCAAACACCTTTATTTAAACCTCTCTACTTCACCACTGGCCTTGCACATCCGCCATGTTTGTAGTTTTTTAACATTTTTTATTCATGTTTGTAGTTCTAATTGAATCCTCGTCCAAAGCGCAATGCGTTGAAGTCAATATTAGCCATTAGATCTGCACTTCGGATTCCACCCGGAAACAAGACCATATCTTTGGAATACTCATTTAAACATACTACGATTTGGGACACAGTAATTCTAATATCAAATACTATTTATTTATTTATGTGAACAGGAGTCTCACCTGTATGAAGGGGAACAGAAGAGGAACAGGAGTCTCACCTGTATGAAGGGGAACAGAAGAGGAACAGGAGTCTCACCTGTATGAAGGGGAACGGGAGGGGAACAGGAGTCTCACCTGTATGAAGGGGAACAGGAGAGGAACAGGAGTCTCACCTGTATGAAGGGGAACAGGAGGGGAACAGGAGTCTCACCTGTATGAAGGGGAACAGGAGAGGAACAGGAGTCTCACCTGTATGAAGGGGAACAGGAGAGGAACAGGAGTCTCACCTGTATGAAGGGGAACAGGAGAGGAACAGGAGTCTCACCTGTATGAAGGGGAACAGGAGGGGAACAGGAGTCTCACCTGTATGAAGGGGAACAGGAGAGGAACAGGAGTCTCACCTGTATGAAGGGGAACAGGAGGGGAACAGGAGTCTCACCTGTATGAAGGGGAACAGGAGGGGAACAGGAGTCTCACCTGTATGAAGGGGAACAGGAGGGGAACAGGAGTCTCACCTGTATGAAGGGGAACAGGAGAGGAACAGGAGTCTCACCTGTATGAAGGGGAACAGGAGGGGAACAGGAGTCTCACCTGTATGAAGGGGAACAGGAGGGGAACAGGAGTCTCACCTGTATGAAGGGAAACAGGAGAGGAACAGGAGTCTCACCTGTATGAAGGGGAACAGAAGAGGAACAGGAGTCTCACCTGTATGAAGGGGAACAGAAGAGGAACAGGAGTCTCACCTGTATGAAGGGGAACAGGAGGGGAACAGGAGTCTCACCTGTATGAAGGGGAACAGGAGAGGAACAGGAGTCTCACCTGTATGAAGGGGAACAGGAGTCTCACCTGTATGAAGGGGAACAGGAGGGGAACAGGAGTCTCACCTATATGAAGGGGAACAGGAGGGGAACAGGAGTCTCACCTGTATGAAGGGGAACAGGAGTCTCACCTGTATGAAGGGGAACAGGAGGGGAACAGGAGTCTCACCTGTATGAAGGGGAACAGGAGTCTCACCTGTATGAAGGGGAACAGGAGGGGAACAGGAGTCTCACCTGTATGAAGGGGAACAGGAGAGGAACAGGAGTCTCACCTGTATGAAGGGGAACAGAAGAGGAACAGGAGTATCACCTGTATGAAGGGGAACAGAAGAGGAACAGGAGTCTCACCTGTATGAAGGGGAACAGGAGGGGAACAGGAGTCTCACCTGTATGAAGGGGAACAGGAGAGGAACAGGAGTCTCACCTGTATGAAGGGGAACAGGAGTCTCACCTGTATGAAGGGGAACAGGAGGGGAACAGGAGTCTCACCTATATGAAGGGGAACAGGAGGGGAACAGGAGTCTCACCTGTATGAAGGGGAACAGGAGTCTCACCTGTATGAAGGGGAACAGGAGGGGAACAGGAGTCTCACCTGTATGAAGGGGAACAGGAGTCTCACCTGTATGAAGGGGAACAGGAGGGGAACAGGAGTCTCACCTGTATGAAGGGGAACAGGAGGGGAACAGGAGTCTCACCTGTATGAAGGGGAACAGGAGGGGAACAGGAGTCTCACCTGTATGAAGGGGAACAGGAGAGGAACAGGAGTCTCACCTGTATGAAGGGGAACAGAAGAGGAACAGGAGTCTCACCTGTATGAAGGGGAACAGAAGAGGAACAGGAGTCTTACCTGTATGAAGGGGAACAGGAGGGGAACAGGAGTCTCACCTGTATGAAGGGGAACAGAAGAGGAACAGGAGTCTCACCTGTATGAAGGGGAACAGGAGTCTCACCTGTATGAAGGGGAACAGGAGAGGAACAGGAGTCTCACCTGTATGAAGGGGAACAGGAGGGGAACAGGAGTCTCACCTGTATGAAGGGGAACAGGAGAGGAACAGTAGTCTCACCTGTATGAAGGGGAACAGGAGAGGAACAGGAGTCTCACCTGTATGAAGGGGAACAGAAGAGGAACAGGAGTCTCACCTGTATGAAGGGGAACAGGAGGGGAACAGGAGTCTCACCTGTATGAAGGGGAACAGGAGAGGAACAGGAGTCTCACCTGTATGAAGGGGAACAGGAGAGGAACAGGAGTCTCACCTGTATGAAGGGGAACAGGAGAGGAACAGGAGTCTCACCTGTATGAAGGGGAACAGGAGGGGAACAGGAGGGGAACAGGAGGGGAACAGGAGTCTCACCTATATGAAGGGGAACAGGAGAGGAACAGGAGTCTCACCTGTATGAAGGGGAACAGAAGAGGAACAGGAGTCTCACCTGTATGAAGGGGAACAGGAGGGGAACAGGAGTCTCACCTGTATGAAGGGGAACAGGAGAGGAACAGGAGTCTCACCTGTATGAAGGGGAACAGGAGTCTCACCTGTATGAAGGGGAACAGGAGGGGAACAGGAGTCTCACCTATATGAAGGGGAACAGGAGGGGAACAGGAGTCTCACCTGTATGAAGGGGAACAGGAGGGGAACAGGAGTCTCACCTGTATGAAGGGGAACAGGAGTCTCACCTGTATGAAGGGGAACAGGAGGGGAACAGGAGTCTCACCTGTATGAAGGGGAACAGGAGGGGAACAGGAGTCTCACCTGTATGAAGGGGAACAGGAGGGGAACAGGAGTCTCACCTGTATGAAGGGGAACAGGAGAGGAACAGGAGTCTCACCTGTATGAAGGGGAACAGAAGAGGAACAGGAGTCTCACCTGTATGAAGGGGAACAGAAGAGGAACAGGAGTCTTACCTGTATGAAGGGGAACAGGAGGGGAACAGGAGTCTCACCTGTATGAAGGGGAACAGAAGAGGAACAGGAGTCTCACCTGTATGAAGGGGAACAGGAGTCTCACCTGTATGAAGGGGAACAGGAGAGGAACAGGAGTCTCACCTGTATGAAGGGGAACAGGAGGGGAACAGGAGTCTCACCTGTATGAAGGGGAACAGGAGAGGAACAGTAGTCTCACCTGTATGAAGGGGAACAGGAGAGGAACAGGAGTCTCACCTGTATGAAGGGGAACAGAAGAGGAACAGGAGTCTCACCTGTATGAAGGGGAACAGGAGGGGAACAGGAGTCTCACCTGTATGAAGGGGAACAGGAGAGGAACAGGAGTCTCACCTGTATGAAGGGGAACAGGAGAGGAACAGGAGTCTCACCTGTATGAAGGGGAACAGGAGAGGAACAGGAGTCTCACCTGTATGAAGGGGAACAGGAGGGGAACAGGAGGGGAACAGGAGGGGAACAGGAGTCTCACCTATATGAAGGGGAACAGGAGAGGAACAGGAGTCTCACCTGTATGAAGGGGAACAGAAGAGGAACAGGAGTCTCACCTGTATGAAGGGGAACAGGAGGGGAACAGGAATCTCACCTGTAAGAAGGGGAACAGGAGTCTCACCTGTATGAAGGGGAACAGGAGTCTCACCTGTATGAAGGGGAACAGGAGAGGAACAGGAGTCTCACCTATATGAAGGGGAACAGGAGAGGAACAGGAGTCTCACCTGTATGAAGGGGAACAGAAGAGGAACAGGAGTCTCACCTGTATGAAGGGGAACAGGAGTCTCACCTGTATGAAGGGGAACAGGAGTCTCACCTGTATGAAGGGGAACAGGAGGGGAACAGGAGTCTCACCTATATGAAGGGGAACAGGAGAGGAACAGGAGTCTCACCTGTATGAAGGGGAACAGAAGAGGAACAGGAGTCTCACCTGTATGAAGGGGAACAGGAGGGGAACAGGAGTCTCACCTGTATGAAGGGGAACAGAAGAGGAACAGGAGTCTCACCTGTATGAAGGGGAACAGGAGTCTCACCTGTATGAAGGGGAACAGGAGAGGAACAGGAGTCTCACCTGTATGAAGGGGAACAGGAGGGGAACAGGAGTCTCACCTGTATGAAGGGGAACAGGAGAGGAACAGTAGTCTCACCTGTATGAAGGGGAACAGGAGAGGAACAGGAGTCTCACCTGTATGAAGGGGAACAGGAGGGGAACAGGAATCTCACCTGTATGAAGGGGAACAGGGGAACAGGAGTCTCACCTGTATGAAGGGGAACAGGAGGGGAACAGGAGTCTCACCTATATGAAGGGGAACAGGAGAGGAACAGGAGTCTCACCTGTATGAAGGGGAACAGGAGGGGAACAGGAGTCTCACCTGTATGAAGGGGAACAGGAGGGGAACAGGAGTCTCACCTGTATGAAGGGGAACAGGAGAGGAACAGGAGTCTCACCTGTATGAAGGGGAACAGGAGAGGAACAGGAGTCTCACCTGTATGAAGGGGAACAGGAGGGGAACAGGAGTCTCACCTGTATGAAGGGGAACACGAGAGGAACAGGAGTCTCACCTGTATGAAGGGGAACAGGAGGGGAACAGGAGTCTCACCTGTATGAAGGGGAACAGGAGGGGAACAGGAGTCTCACCTGTATGAAGGGGAACAGGAGAGGAACAGGAGTCTCACCTATATGAAGGGGAACAGGAGAGGAACAGGAGTCTCACCTGTATGAAGGGGAACAGGAGAGGAACAGGAGTCTCACCTGTATGAAGGGGAACAGGAGGGGAACAGGAGTCTCACCTGTATGAAGGGGAACAGGAGGGGAACAGGAGTCTCACCTGTATGAAGGGGAACAGGAGAGGAACAGG
>CM043367.1:41424667-41427167 GCA_023718395.1 Leucaspius delineatus | reverse complement strand
CATGGCAGAGATTCAACAAGCTCCTGGAAACATTCCTCAGAGATTCTGGTCCGTATTGTCATGATCGCATCACAGTTGCTGCAGATTTATCAGCTGCACATCCCTGACGTGAATCTCCCGATCCAGCAGATCCCAAAGCTGCTCGACCGGACTGAGATCTGGTGACTGTGGAGGCGTGTGAGTTTAGTGAACAGTCTGAGATGATTTCAGCTTCGTGACGAGCGTTCTCTTGCCATCAGAAGATGGCATCAATGCTCAGGTCGGCTGTGGCGTTTAAACGATGACCTATTGGCACTAAGAGCCCAAAGTGTGTCGAGAAAACACGATGATATCACTCCCAGCAGCCCGAACCACGGACACACGGCAGGACGATCCACGCTTTCATGTTGTTCACGTCAGATTCTGGCCCTTCATCTGAAAGTATCCGGACTCATCAGATCAGGTTTCTCCAGTCTTCTGTTGTCCAGTAAACACTAGAGACGGCTGTGTGTGAAAATCCCAGTCGATCAGCAGTTTCTGAAACTCTCAGGCCAGTAACCCTGCCATGTTCAGAGTCAGCTTTCTCGTTCCGATGCTCGGTTTGAACTTCAGCGGATCGTCTCGATCATGTCTACATGCCTGAGTTGCTGCCCTGTGATTGGCTGATCTGATATCTGTGTTAACGAGCAGATGAACAGGTGTAGCTAATAAAGTGGCCGATGATAACATTTTGTTTTAATGTATAATATTAAAAATACCTTAATGGAGAAAATGCACCTGCAATCCACCAAATGAAAAGAGAAATACATGATAAATGTATTCATTATAAATAATGTACATGGTGGCGTTATAAGATTTGATTAGTTTCCATGACTTTTCCGGGTCAAGATATCACACTTTTTAAAACTCATGTATCCGGGTTTTCCAACGTGTGAATCCTGGTTCTTCAAAGACAAAATAGTTGAGGCTGTTCATTAAAAAGAGAAAGATCTTGATTTGTGGTAGTTTTATCTTACACTGCAAAAAATGCTTTTCTTACTCAGTGTTTTTGTCTTGTTTCCAGTCTAAATATCCAAACATTCTTAAATCAAGATGGATTTACTAAAGTAGTAAAAGATATTATGTCTTGTTTTCTGAGGGGAAAACAAGACATAATATCTTATGGCATTTTAAATAATAAAAATATTAAGTAAGAAAATCATTTTTTTGCAGTGTATTCTGATGCTTGTGTAAGAGAACTAACAGTTCTTCATACAGACAGAGCACACTAGTCATCATCTGATGATCCTTCACAGTGCCGGCGGACTCAGACGTCTCCGGGTCAGACGGTCACAGGGACACCGTACATCACGACACGCTGGACGATCATGTGGACGGACAAGAGCCGGATCCAGACCACGACCCCAACACAACAGCTGACCGATCACACACGGGAAACATGAACAACACAGAGCTCCAGATTCCCTCTAAAACAGCCAGAGAACGCTTTAATGGTGACATATTATGGCCCTTTCATCAGATGTAATATAAATCTCTGGTGTCCCCAGAATGTGTCTGTGAAATTTCAGCTCAAATTCCAGATCATTTATTATAGCCTGTCAAATTTGCCCCTCTTTGTGTGTGAGCAAAAACGTGCAGTTTTTTGTGTGTGTCCCTTTAAATGCAAATGAGCTTTAGCTCCGCTTCTGTTCAGAAGAGGGCGGTGTCTTTACACAAGCTTCAGAAACTCCGGCAATAACAGAACAGGCCAATCTCCCTCATCCAGAATCCCAGAATAACCAGTAGCGAGTGCAGCCTTACGGAGAGACTCAGGAAGAGTTTCTGAATGTTAGTGGAGACATTTCTGTAGTTGTTGTGGAGTTACACTGATCATCTCATCATCATGTTGAACTTCTCCACAAGTGTCCACAGTTCCTGAGGTGTTTATAAGACAGCGGTGACATGTTCTGGTCAATAGTGTTCAGTGCTCGTCTGTGCTCAACCACAGAACAGCTTCAGGCTGTGCTGGATCTTCATCAGTGCGTTAGAACTGGTCTCTGTTGGCGCGTGTGGAACCAAATGTCGGCTGGTGTGTGTAAACGTGCAGATTAAGGGCCGGTGATATTATAATAAGATCCTCTTCATACGTCAGAAGGAGAGCGAAATCTGATCGGCTTATTTTTTGACATGCTTGCAGAGAAAGGCTCTCCAGAACACAGTCACTGGGTTTCACTTTTCACGTGTTCTGTGACGGTAGAAGCACCGATTACAGCACTTACACACGGGAAAAGTCAGATTTTCATAATATGTCCCCTTTAAATCTGACAGATCAATCTTTAAAATCAGCTAAAACTACTACAAATCATGATCTTATGAGGATGTTAACGTGTTAAAGGTGTGATTTCTAGACCCGGAAAAGTCATGGAAAGCCTGGATTATTCCAAGCTTTTAACCGCTGGTGTATCAAACACACACACACACACACACACACACACACACACACACACACACACACACACACGCTTCTGTAGACTCACCTGTC
>CM043367.1:41359667-41399667 GCA_023718395.1 Leucaspius delineatus | reverse complement strand
TGATAGTAAATTTTAAAAATGATTTACTAATAAGTAACGCTGAATTAAAATGTGAAATTTTGAAGTAGAAAGACTGAAATAGCATTTTTTTGTTAAAGATACTCCAATAATCTTTGTTTCATTCACAATATCAGGATTTTTTTTAAAGTCCAACTGAAATCAAAATTGACCCTATTTACTTTGTTAGCGCATATTACTAGTCTTGTGGTAAACAATTAATCTTTAATCAAAGTCTGAAAAGTTACTTCCGGTCTGGAATGGTGTCCCTTCTCTGATGACGTAGGTTTGAGAACTTGGGTTGGGAAACGCTTAACCACTCCCCTCAAACCGTTAGTCTGCGACGATGGAGAGGATGGAGAGAGATGGAGAGGAGGAGCGCTAGAGTAAAATCCTGCCCTCTGTTCAATATTCCGTTTCACTGGGAAATACGTCACAGTACTGGAGAAAAGTCGTTTGCAACTTCCGGTTCACGCGGACTTTAAGTGTTTAATAATCTTAAATAATTTGTACTAATCTTTATTGATATGGTCATCCTAACATCCATCCATCTTCTTCCGCTTATCCGGGGCCGGGTCGCGGGGGCAGCAGTCTAAGCAGAGACGCCCAGACTTCCCTCTCCCTAGATACTTCCTCCAGCTCTTCCGGGGGGACACCGAGGTGTTCCCAGGCCAGCTTGGAGACACAGTCCCTCCAGCGTGTCCTAGGTCTTCCCCGGGGTCTCCTCCCAATGGGACATGCCCGGAACACCTCCCCAGGAAGGCGTCCAGGAGGCATCCGGAACAGATGCCCGAGCCACCTCAGCTGACCCCTCTCGATGTGGAGGAGCAGCGGCTCTACTCTGAGCTCCTCCCGAGTGACCGAGCTCCTCACCCAATCTCTGAAGGATCACCCAGCCACCCTGCGGAGAAAGCTCATTTCGGCCGCTTGTATCCGGGATCTTGTCCTTTCAGTCATGACCCACAGTTCATGACCATAGGTGAGAGTAGGAATGTAGATCGACTGACCATGACAGACCGGTACATCGACCGCATTACTGCAGAAGCTGCACCGATCCGTCTGTCAATCTCCCGTTCCATCCTTCCCTCACTTGTGAACAAGACCCCAAGATACCTGAACTCCTCCACTTGAGGTGAACTCTCCACCAACCTTTTCCGACTGAGAACCATGGCCTCGGATTTGGAGGTGCTGATTCTCATCCCAGCCGCTTCACACTCGGCTGCAAACCGTCCCAGTGCATGCTGGAGGTCCTGGTCTGATGGGGCCAACACGACAACATCATCCGCAAAGAGCAGAGGCGAAATTGTGTGGTCCCCAAACCTGACCCCCTCCGGCCCCTGGCTGCGCCTAGAAATTCTGTCCATAAAAATTGTGAACAGAACCGGCGACAAAGGGCAGCCCTGCCGGAGTCCAACATGCACCGGGAACAAGTCTGACTTACGAAGTTCTACTATCGGCCGTATTCTCCTCTCCAGTACCCTGTCATAGACTTTCCCGGGGAGGCTGAGAAGTGTGATCCCCCTATAGTTGGAACACACCCTCCGGTGCCCCTTCTTGAAAACAGGGACCACCACCCCGGTCTGCCAGTCCAGAGGTACTGTCCCCTACCGCCACGCGATGCTGCAGAGGCGTATCAGCCAAGACAGCCCCACAACATCCAGAGACTTGAGGTACTCTGGGCGGATCTCATCCACCCCCGGTGCCTTGCCACCGAGGAGTTTCTTGACTACCTCAGTGACTTCAGCTTGAGTGATGGACGAGTCCACCTCTGAGCTCTCAGCCTCTGCTTCCTCAATGGAAGACGTGACGGCGGGATTGAGGAGATCCTCGAAGTATTCCTTCCACCATCCAACGACATCCCCAGTTGAGGTCAACAGCCGCCCACCTCTACTGTAAACAGCGTTGGTAGGGCACTGCTTCCCTCTCCTGAGGCACCGGATGGTTTGCCAGAATCTCTTCGAGGCCGACCGGTAGTCCTTCTCCTTGGCCTCAATGAACTCCTCCCAGGCCAGATTTTTGCCTCCACAACCACCCTGGCTGCAGTCCGCTTGGCTTGCCGGTAAGTCCCACAAGCCAGCCAGGCCCGATAGGACTCCTCCTTCAGCTTTACGGCATCCCTTACTTCCGGTGTCCACCACTGGGTTTGAGGATTGCCGCCTCAACAGGCACCGGAGACCTTACGGCCACAGCTCCGAGCGGCCGCGTGCACTGATGGACACCCTTATGCTTGAACATGGTGTTCGTTATGGACAAGCTGTAACTAGCACAGAAGTCCAATAACAGAACACCACTCGGGTTCAGATCCGGGGGACCGTTCCTCCCAATCACGCCCCTCCAGGTGTCACTGTCGCTGCCCACGTGGGCGTTGAAGTCTCCCAGTAGAACGAGTCCCCAGTTGGAGCACTTTCCAGCACCCCTCCCAGAGACCCCAAGAGGGCCGGGTACTCTACTCTGCCGTTCGGCCCATAGGCACACATGACAGTGAGAGACCTATCCCCGACCCGTAGGCGTAGGGAAGCGACCCTCTCGTTCACCGGGGTAAACTCCAACACATGGCGGCTGAGCTGGGGGGCTATAAGCAAACCCACACCAGCCTGCCGCCTCTCACCATGGGCAACTCCAGAGTGGTAGAGAGTTCATCCTCTCTCCAGGAGTGTGGTTCCAGAGCCCAAGCCGTGCGTGGAGGTGATCCCGACTATCTCAAGTCGGTACCTCTCAACAGAGCCGTCGCAATGGGGTAGGCAAGGTAGGCAGCTGCCTAGGGCCCCCAGCTGAAGGGGGCCCCCGACCGCACGGTCGTTTAGGTTGTGTATCTGCCCTCGTCAAACAGTATCAACCACTGTAAACAAACCACCACAGTGAAACAGCGCTATCACTCTCCAGTACTGCTCCGTGAGAGGGGCCCCCCAAACTAGAGGGATTCCCCCATGCAACGACAAACACTATGAGTGCCCTAATCACTGTAATGTTGAAGTGACATCCACCGTCGCGCAGCCCCCATCAGGTCCCCCACTAGCTGTCAGTGAAAGAGAAACTGTCGTTCCCACACTCAGCGCGCTACGCGGGCATTTAAATTTAAAAATGTCATCATGAAGCGCTCATACCTATTTTTTTACAGTCTAAGGCTGAATACCCTTCAGGATTTTCCAAAAGACAGAGAAAGAAAGAAGACACAGCAGCAAGTAAACCATTATTATCTCCAAATACAACTGTCTAGCGTATTTTAACATCTCTGCGAACATATAAAGACAAAAGCTAGAGAAGTGTTGTCACTTACTCTTGACGGCTGTCTGCCCGCGGCTGCGGTCACGGTAAAAACTTTGTCAATTCCAAACAAAATGAGCGGGTCCTATGACTCCCATCCCATGCAGTTAGGTACAAACAAAATAATCCATCAAGTCCGGTTACATTTTAGGTGTACGCAGGCTATCAATTTCCGTTGGTGGTGTTTCATCTGGAGAAAAATGCCCCTTTCCTTCGCGTTTATCCTTCTATTCTTCTCAATCAACACATCTCACCACTTTGTACCGTACGCAACAGGTAGGCCCTTGCACACTGAGTCCGAAATTCGCATCCTAAATTTTCGCACGTTAAAAAATAAATACGACCTCACGTTATGTCAATCACGCTTGCACACTGCCTCCGAAACTTTCGTCCGTCAAAAAAAAAAAAAAAATCGAATCAGGTTCGATTTTCTGCGTTTTCCGCGTCCGTGTAGCAAGCATTTTGAATGGTGTTTTAGAGCCGCCGAATTACGAATATTCACTAATACGAAAGAAGTGAAGTTCTTTTCCTGTAAAGTAAATATCGAATCCCCCACACTTCACTTTCATGATATGCTATGAGAATAACAATAAACGTATGGCTATTCACCAAATGTTTTTTTTTTTTTTTTTTTTTTTTTTTTGCTTTATCAGGTGCTTTGCTTAAATTTCTGTCTGTGCCAATTGGTAATTCATGACTCTTAAAATGCACCAGAATACAAGAAATCCGGTCTGAATTTAAAAAAATTTCCCGAGGGAGGACTTGGGACCTCACTTCACTTTTTTGCCTAGGGCCCCCAAATATCTTGAAACGGCCCTGCCTCTCAACCTCACGCACAATCTCAGGCTCCTTCCCCGCCAGCGAGGTGACGTTCCACGTCCCTAGAGCCAATTTCTGTGTCCAGGGATCGGGTCGTCGAGGCCCCCGCCTTCGGCTGCCGCCCGATCCTCTAAGCACCGCCCCTTACGGTCACTCCTGTAGGTGGTGAGCCCACGGGAGGGCGACCCCATGTTGCTCCTTCGGGCTGAGCCCGGCCACCAGGCGCTCGCATGCGAGCTCCAACCCCGAGTCTGGCTCCAGGGTGGGGCCCCGGCTGCGCCACGCCGGGCGTCATCACAGCCCTTGATCTTATCTCCATCATAATGGGTTTTTGAACCGCTCTTAGTCTGACCCGTCACCTAGGACCTGTTTGCCTTGGGAGACCCTATCAGGGGCATATAGCCCCGGACAACATAGCTCCTAGGGTCATTCAGGTACTCAAACCCCTCCACCACTGTAAGGTGGCAGTTCAAGGAGGGGTCATCTTAACATGTCCGCCAAAATTTATGAGGAAACAAATACTGAGTGCATCATTTATACTGCATTTTTTTAAAAATGTTTTAAACAAAATGAGCTTGAAATCAAAAATCATCAGCTCAGAGTAAAACCAGCAGAAAACCAGCAAAGAGTGTGTGTGAGAACAGGCCAGAGTAACGTCTAACTGAATGATTAACTCACACACACTCACACAGACACAGACACACTAACACTCACACACACACACACACACACACAGACACACACACACACACACTCACTCACACACATTGACTGAAGAGCACAAACCTCCCGAACGGCTCGTCTGGATCTTCAGCGTGGAGTGAATGAGCAGCAGATCTCACTCGCTCATAAACACACCTCTCTCTCTCTCTCTCTCTGTGTGTGTTTACCTCTCAGGACGAAGTCCAACAAAAGCAGTAGTGTACTGGTCATGTTACGCATCCCGCTGTGATCTCAGGTGTTGTTTCAGTGATTCTCCAAACTCTCTTTTACCTCAATCATCAGATCATCTTCCCTTCATAATCCTCAATATCACCGACAGATGAACCAACAACAGCTCACTATTATACTTTACCGGCACTGCCATAAATATGTTTTTTATTTAGTGTTTTTGTCTCGTTTTCCAGCACAAACATCTAAACATTCTTAAATCAATATACAGTTACTGGAGAAACAAAATTACTGAAGATATGAATTAAGAGAGTTTGTGTTTAAAACAAGAATAAACATCTGCCAGTGAGATATTCTATATAGATATCCAATATTCTATTAGTAACAATGGCAATTTTTGATATCAGGAATTACATTTCCACCAGTAAATAAAAATGTTAATTCCTGATGTCAACAATGACGTCATCACACACAGAAATCACATTCCTGATATCAAGAACTAAATTCTCACTAGTAAAAACCATAATTCTTGATATCTGTACATGTATTTCAACATGTTACAATTTTTATTTATTATACCAATAATTAGGAGAGTAATTTCAGAAATCTAAAATGGCTTTCTTACAAGTAACAATCGAATTATTGATATCAAGAACAGACATTTGCACTGGTAACCATGTAATCACTGGAATCAAAATGTTATGATTTGTTCTAGAATGGTATTTCTGATTTATAACTGGAATTTCAGCTAGTAAGAAATCAGTTCTTGATATCAACAACTTTAAAACTTTAATTCTTGATATCTGTGATTGTATTTTCACTAGTTAGCTTAATTGTAATTCATAAGTGAAAATACAATCACAGATATCAAGAATTTAAGTTTTTACTAGTGGAAATAGCAAGAATGAGTGATGACATTGTTGATATCAGGAATTAACATTTTAACTAGTGAGAAAGATTAAAAGTCAGAACGGCTCGCCATACTGCACTCGTATACTGTGAATGGGAGAAAATGCGACGCGCAATATGACGAAATAGAAGAGCCAATGGCTGACTGGTAAAGTCATGACATCACTGCAGCTGTCGTCTGATTGGTCTGTTTATCTACATGTGAGCGATGCGTTAATAACCCTTGTTCATCCTCACGGACACGTCTTTTTCAGTTGTTGTATTGATAATCTTGCCTGTGTTGATGCCGACTGCATGAGTGTTGGCACAGGTCTAAAGGTCATCAGGGCACAGGTGAAAGGTCATCTGATGTCACAGTCTAAATCTCTATTGATGAATACATTCTATGAATGGCTTGTTTTATTCCTCAATTGGATCATATATAATCATGTTTATGTTGTTGGTCTGTCGGCACTAAAGCTTTAAAACTAATAAATGCAGCTTTTTTCAGAACGAGACGAAACCACATGACGATCACAGTGATGTCATCAGTGTGTTTATGAACGGGACACAACTCGACTCACAAATGCAAAACATGATTTGTGTGTTTACAGGCGTTCATAAACCCAATGTCTCAACATCTGCAAACCTTTCAATAACAAATAATGAATCTTTCATAGCCAATCAGACGAACCGTTTCATCAGCCAATAGCAGAGCGAGTTTACGACTGGAGTCGCGTGGTCTTTTCAGCAGAGTTATCTAATCTTCAGATCGCTGTATCATCACCCGCTCTATAGCACTCATACTGCAGTCCACAGGTTATCAACAATAAACCCACAGTCCACTGCAATGTTCAAATCACTTCCATTTGTTTTATTAATAAAATTAATAGAAGATGGAAGTAAGTTCGTTATGGGTCATCATAAATACTTTGCTTTACTAGAGTACTCTTTGCTGTGTGTGGATGACCATGTCGGTCAGCCTCCACCGAAGACCAATTTAGACCCAGGAAAAACCCTGCACACACGTTCTCGGAGCGTTGAGCTAACGTTCCCGTTGCTGAACACACACGTTCTCGGAGCGTTGTGCTAACGTTCCCGTTGCTGAACACACACGTTCTCGGAGCGTTGAGCTAACATTCCCGTTGCTGAACACACACGTTCTAGGAGCGTTGTGCTAACGTTCCCGTTGCTGAACACACACGTTCTCGGAGCGTTGTGCTAACGTTCCCGTTGCTGAACACACACGTTCTCGGAGCGTTGAGCTAACGTTCCCGTTGCTGAACACACACGTTCTAGGAGCGTTGTGCTAACGTTCCCGTTGCTGAACACACACGTTCTCGGAGCGTTGAGCTAACGTTCCCGTTGCTGAACACACACGTTCTCGGAGCGTTGTGCTAACGTTCCCGTTGCTGAACACACACGTTCTCGGAGCGTTGTGCTAACGTTCCCGTTGCTGAACACACACGTTCTCGGAGCGTTGAGCTAACGTTCCCGTTGCTGAACACACACGTTCTCGGAGCGTTGAGCTAACATTCCCGTTGCTGAACACACACGTTCTAGGAGCGTTGTGCTAACGTTCCCGTTGCTGAACACACACGTTCTCGGAGCGTTGAGCTAACGTTCCTGTTGCTGAACACACACGTTCTCAGAGCGTTGTGCTAACGTTCCCGTTGCTGAACACACACGTTCTCGGAGCGTTGTGCTAACGTTCCCGTTGCTGAACACACACGTTCTCGGAGCGTTGAGCTAACATTCCCGTTGCTGAACACACACGTTCTCGGAGCGTTGTGCTAACGTTCCTGTTGCTGAACACACACGTTCTCGGAGCGTTGTGCTAACGTTCCCGTTGCTGAACACACAAGTTCTCGGAGCGTTGAGCTAACATTCCCGTTGCTGAACACACACGTTCTAGGAGCGTTGTGCTAACGTTCCCGTTGCTGAACACACACGTTCTCGGAGCGTTGTGCTAACGTTCCTGTTGCTGAACACACACGTTCTCAGAGCGTTGTGCTAACGTTCCCGTTGCTGAACACACACGTTCTCGGAGCGTTGTGCTAACGTTCCCGTTGCTGAACACACACGTTCTCGGAGCGTTGAGCTAACATTCCCGTTGCTGAACACACACGTTCTCGGAGCGTTGTGCTAACGTTCCCGTTGCTGAACACACACGTTCTCGGAGCGTTGAGCTAACGTTCCCGTTGCTGAACACACACGTTCTCGGAGCGTTGAGCTAACGTTCCCGTTGCTGAACACACACGTTCTCGGAGCGTTGAGCTAACGTTCCCGTTGCTGAACACACACGATCTCGGAGTGTTGTGCTAACGTTCCCGTTGCTGAACACACACGTTCTCGGAGCGTTGTGCTAACGTTCCCGCTGCTGAACACACACGATCTCGGAGCGCTGTGCTAACGTTCCCGTTGCTGAACACACACGTTCTCGGAGCGTTGTGCTAACGTTCCCGTTGCTGAACACACACGATCTCGGAGCGTTGTGCTAACGTTCCCGTTGCTGAACACACACGTTCTCGGAGCGTTGTGCTAACGTTCCCGTTGCTGAACACACACGTTCTCGGAGCGTTGAGCTAACGTTCCCGTTGCTGAACACACACGATCTCGGAGTGTTGTGCTAACGTTCCCGTTGCTGAACACACACGTTCTCGGAGCATTGTGCTAACGTTCCCGCTGCTGAACACACACGATCTCGGAGTGTTGTGCTAACGTTCCCGTTGCTGAACACACACGTTCTCGGAGCGTTGTGCTAACGTTCCCGTTGCTGAACACACACGATCTCGGAGCGTTGTGCTAACGTTCCCGTTGCTGAACACACACGTTCTCGGAGCGTTGTGCTAACGTTCCCGTTGCTGAACACACACGTTCTCGGAGCGTTGAGCTAACGTTCCCGTTGCTGAACACACACGTTCTCGGAGCGTTGTGCTAACGTTCCTGTTGCTGAACACACACGTTCTCGGAGCGTTGTGCTAACGTTCCCGTTGCTGAACACACACGTTCTCGGAGCGTTGAGCTAACGTTCCCGTTGCTGAACACACACGTTCTCGGAGCGTTGTGCTAACGTTCCTGTTGATTTATGAAAACATTATTCCTGAATGTTTTCTAAAATATTCAGTTTTAAAAATGTTTTATTAATGTGTTTTCTTGGTTACATTGAATTATTCTTCAAACATTACGGGAATATTACTTTTGAATGTTCTCTGAACGTTCTGAAACAAGTAAAGAAGTTTAAAAACACGTTACATGAACAATGTATAAATAATGTTAGGGCTGTGCAAGGATTAATTTTTAATAGTCGCGATTAATCGCATCCAAAATAAAAGTTTGTGTTTACATCATATATGTGTGTGTGTTCTGTGAATGATTATTTTGTATATATAAATACACACTCATGCATTTATAATTTAAGAAATATTTGCATGCATATAATATATATATTTATACATCATTTATATAATATATATATATAAAACACTTTTTTCTTAAATATATTTTACATTATGTGTGTTTTTATATATACAAGATAATCATACTTTTATTCTGGATGTGATTAATGGTGTGAGTCGTTGCCCATCACTAGTTCTAGCATTAAGAACATCATTAAAGACCAGATAACACTGAACAAACATTATATTCAAGCGTTAGTTCACCCACACAGTAATCACTCATGTTGGTCATCACCGTCAGACTCTCGTTCCTCTTCACAACACTAATGTTTCTGATGAATCTTTAATAACGCTGGAAGAACATTTGTTCAGAACGTTCCCTGTTAGCTGGGGTAATAATAATGAGTACATACTGTATTATATAATAATGATAATAATAATAATAATGAGTACTGTATTCTGTGTAAATCAGGTACACTACAACACCAGATCTGCTAATATCCGGAGCCAAACATTCACTGAAGTGAGCCATAACACACTGATATGATGTTTATGACACCGATATCTACAGCATGAGTGTCAGAGGTCTTTATCGAACACACACACACACACACACACACACACACACACACACACACACACACACACACACACTTTATGGTTTTCATAATTTCACTCCTACTACTGATTGACTCAATCTCAGTTTCTTATTTGACTGTAAACAAACAGCAGAATCTATCAGAAGAAACAGAAACTCACCTCATACCCGTCTGTCTCTCTGTGTGTGTGTGTGTGTGTGTGTGTGTGTGTGTGTGTGTGTGTGTGTGTGTGTGTGTGTGTGTGTGTGTGTGTGTGTGTGTGTCTCACATGAGTCTCATTACTGTAATTCACTTCATATTGTTAATGTATCTCCACAGCCTTCACAGTGAATGAACAGTTTACAAAACTACAACTCACAAAACAACAGATCCAAACCTCCACTGTGGAATTCTGGGATAAAAACGCTTTAAACTCTCAGGATTCTGAAGAAACATCATGAAATTATGAAATATTTTTCTGTTCTATATCTTTAGGTGACTATTACAATATTAAGACTTGTTTAATGAAAAACGGATTAAAATGAAGTGGGTTTGAGCTTAAAACAAGAACAAATATCGCCCAATGGGGTTATTTTGATACATAAAATCAAATTTTTTACATTTCATAAAACAAGTCTTAATATCTTCAGTCATTTTGCTGCTTCTCCGGTAAATGTGTCTTGATTTATGAATGTTTAGATAGTTGTGCTGGAAAACAAGACAGAAACACTGAGGAATAACATAATGTTTGTGACCGATTTGTCTTTGGAACATCTCAAATCATGCTATTTTTGTCCATATAGACTTTCAGTAAAATGATTATGCAAAAGAATGAATAATGAACCCGTTTGAACTAAATAAATGAGCCCAGAATGTGTGGTGTAATGGCGCCCTCTGCCGGTCAGTGGCCAGAGTGTGTCGTGTAATGGCGCCCTCTGCTGGTCAGCAGGAGAAACACTGAAACCCGACACGCCGTTATTTTTCTGCTGGCACTTCAGTCTTTCTCAGATCAACAGTCACGAATGAAGGAACAATAGTCGAGTCTTACCTTGAGAAACCCTCACAGCTCCATCACAGCGTCGTGTAGAGAGCATCTCGGTCGTGTTTTAGTTACTATTAGTTTTGAGCATGTAAACATGTTTGTAAGACAAGTCCAAGTGTTCTTCACTCTACTGGAGACTACTAGTATAGTTGAACCAGTTTCGTGTCAGCACACAGTCACAGCGCTGCTGATTATGATCCATACTCGGTTATTCCGACCCTGTAATGACGCCTGTCAGTCTCAGCAACTAATATGCTAATTATTCGGTGTTTTGACGCGCTCGCGACCCTCCCGCGCTCATTTTCCCGCCCTTTAGTTTCACTGCATGTCACGTCACGATCACGCTGACGTCACCATATGTACTGGACTAATTAATAAATAATAATAACAATATTAAATACTGTTAAATAAAAAAAATACCTGCCACTTGGGAGAGTAAATGCATCTTTATTTAAGAATAAAAAACAAAAACACTGAGGAGAAAAACATGACCTGCACTTGTGTTTTAGATTCACCAGTGTATGAGTGTCTGTAAATCAGTGTTAAGACACAAACTGGACAGAAGAAAGTGCATAAAAAGTGTTTTATTATCATTATTAATATAATTATGTATCACATCCACCCAATGAAAAATGAACCAGAGACATCCAACAAAAACACAGTAAATAAACATCAAGGTAGGGTTAGAAGAGAGCGAAACACTGTCGCTCAAGCTCTCTCTCTCTCTCACTCACACACACACACACACACACGATCTGCTATTGGTTTGATTATTGCTCCCTAACGTTCTCACGGCCACATCAGGGTTCAGGAACACCTCGTGAACTCTGACCCCTGCTTCTGGAATGTCACATGACACAGACTCTGGTCACATGTTTTGTTCTGGAAGGTCAAGTGTTTGATGTCTGTCTGTCTGTGCGTTCTGTTGCTGATTTCCTACGGAAGCCCGTTTACACCACACGAGATTCATGCTTTAATTAAATTTCATCTTAGAATGTCAATTTAGACTTTTTGTTATAATTATGTAGTCAAGTCACTTTTGACTATGCAAGTCAGTGTAAAGTTCTACTTAGTATGTCAATTGACAATTTTGACATAATTATGACAAGTCAATTTCAGCTCTTTATTTATACACAATTTCAATTTAGTATATTATATTTCAACTTAGTCGAAATTGCCTTAAGTAAAAATTGACAAATGTCATAATGTCACAATTTAAAAAAAATATATAATTATGACTTTTTAAGCCATTTTCGACGTAATAGCAATTTCAGCTTAGTATGTAATCATTTTGACTTGTGTCAATTTCTACATAACTTCGACTAAGTATATTATAATTCACCTTTATAACCCTGATTTCCAGATGTTTGTCTCTGCTGTGGTGTGAAAGTGCTTCCACACGGACCCGCCAGAGAAGCGGGAGCAGACGGAGAGCAGCAGTGATGAACAGACTGAGGAGAAGAGGAAGAGCGACAGAAAGACAGCGAGAGCGAGAGTGTGTTCCTGTTGATCTCAGAGTCGCAGTCTCAGATCTTCAGAGTCCACTGTTTGATGCAGGCGTCGTGAGACGTCGTGACCAGCGTGTTGGCGTTCAGCCAGGCCAGACCACTGACGTGATGCAGCCGATGGGTGTCTGCGAACACACACACACACACACACTTCATTTCCTGAAATCCATCTCAGAGGCTACGTTTACATGCAACCAAATGTCTAAAGTCAACTAAAGTCTATGATGTTGAAATAGCGCAATGATGTAGAAATGGCGTAATGATGTAGAAATGGCGTAATGTTGAAATAGCGTAATGGAGAAATAGCGTAATGACGTAGAAATAGCGCAATGACGTAGAAATAGCGCAATGACGTAGAAATAGTGTAATCACGTAGAAATAGCGCAATGTAGAAATAGCGTAATGTTGAAATAGCGTAATGATGTAGAAATAGCGCAATGACGTAGAAATAGCGTAATGTAGAAATGGTGCAATAACAGAAATAGCGCAATGACGTAGAAATAGCGTAATGATGTAGAAATAGCGTAATGATGTAGAAATAGCGTAATGACGTAGAAATAGCGTAATGATGTAGAAATAGCATAATGACGTAGAAATAGCGCAATGATGTAGAAATAGCGTAATGTAGAAATAGCGTAATGTATGAGAATAGTTATGATGATGTAGAAATAGCGTAATGATGTAGAAATAGTGCAATGATGTAGGAATAGCGTAATGATGTAGATATAGCGCAATGATGTAGAAATAGCGTAATGATGTAAAAATAGCGCAATGTAGAAATAGCGCAGACGTAGAAATAGCGTAATGATGTAAAAATAGCGCAATGTAGAAATAGCGCAATGACGTAGAAATAGCGCAATGACGTAGAAATAGCGTAATGATGTTGAAATAGTGCAATGTAGAAATAGCGCAATGACGTAGAAATAGCGTAATGATGTAGAAATAGCGTAATGACGTAGAAATAGCGTAATGACGTAGAAATAGCGCAATGATGTAGAAATAGCGTAATGATGTAGAAATAGCATAATGACGTATAAATAGCGTAATGACGTAGAAATAGCGCAATGATGTAGAAATAGCGTAATGTAGAAATAGCGTAATGAATGAGAATAGTTATGATGATGTAGAAATAGCGTAATGATGTAGAAATAGTGCAATGATGTAGGAATAGCGTAATGATGTAGAAATAGCATAATGACGTATAAATAGCGTAATGACGTATAAATAGCGTAATGACGTAGAAATAGCGCAATGATGTAGAAATAGCGTAATGATGTAGAAATAGCGTAATGTAGAAATAGCGTAATGATGTAGAAATAGCGTAATGTATGAGAATAGTTATGATGATGTAGAAATAGCGTAATGATGTAGAAATAGTGCAATGATGTAGGAATAGCGTAATGATGTAGATATAGCGCAATGATGTAGAAATAGCGTAGTGATGTAAAAATAGCGCAATGACAGAAATAGCGCAATGACGTAGAAATAGCGTAATGATGTAGAAATAGCGTAATGATGTAGAAATAGCGTAATGAATGAGAATAGTTATGATGATGTAGAAATAGCGTAGTGATGTAAAAATAGCGCAATGACAGAAATAGCGCAATGACGTAGAAATAGCGTAATGATGTAGAAATAGCGTAATGATGTAGAAATAGCGTAATGATGTAGAAATAGCGTAATGAATGAGAATAGTTATAATGATGTAGAAATAGCGTAGTGATGTAAAAATAGCGCAATGACAGAAATAGCGCAATGACGTAGAAATAGCGTAATGATGTAGAAATAGCGTAATGTAGAAATAGCGTAATGATGTTGAAATAGTGCAATGTAGAAATAGCGCAATGACGTAGAAATAGCGTAATGATGTTGAAATAGTGCAATGTAGAAATAGCGCAATGACGTAGAAATAGCGTAATGATGTAGAAATAGCGTAATGACGTAGAAATAGCGTAATGACGTAGAAATAGCGCAATGATGTAGAAATAGCGTAATGATGTAGAAATAGCATAATGACGTATAAATAGCGTAATGACGTAGAAATAGCGCAATGATGTAGAAATAGCGTAATGATGTAGAAATAGCGTAATGAATGAGAATAGTTATGATGATGTAGAAATAGCGTAATGATGTAGAAATAGTGCAATGATGTAGGAATAGCGTAATGATGTAGAAATAGCATAATGACGTATAAATAGCGTAATGACGTATAAATAGCATAATGACGTAGAAATAGCGCAATGATGTAGAAATAGCGTAATGATGTAGAAATAGCGTAATGTAGAAATAGCGTAATGATGTAGAAATAGCGTAATGTATGAGAATAGTTATGATGATGTAGAAATAGCGTAATGATGTAGAAATAGTGCAATGATGTAGGAATAGCGTAATGATGTAGATATAGCGCAATGATGTAGAAATAGCGTAGTGATGTAAAAATAGCGCAATGACAGAAATAGCGCAATGACGTAGAAATAGCGTAATGATGTAGAAATAGCGTAATGATGTAGAAATAGCGTAATGAATGAGAATAGTTATGATGATGTAGAAATAGCGTAGTGATGTAAAAATAGCGCAATGACAGAAATAGCGCAATGACGTAGAAATAGCGTAATGATGTAGAAATAGCGTAATGATGTAGAAATAGCGTAATGATGTAGAAATAGCGTAATGAATGAGAATAGTTATAATGATGTAGAAATAGCGTAGTGATGTAAAAATAGCGCAATGACAGAAATAGCGCAATGACGTAGAAATAGCGTAATGATGTAGAAATAGCGTAATGATGTAGAAATAGCGTAATGAATGAGAATAGTTATGATGATGTAGAAATAGCGTAATGATGTAGAAATAGTGCAATGATGTAGGAATAGCGTAATGATGTAGAAATAGCATAATGACGTATAAATAGCGTAATGACGTAGAAATAGCGCAATGATGTAGAAATAGCGCAATGATGTAGAAATAGCGTAATGTATGAGAATAGTTATGATGATGTAGAAATAGCGTAATGATGTAGAAATAGTGCAATGATGTAGGAATAGCGTAATGATGTAGATATAGCGCAATGATGTAGAAATAGCGTAGTGATGTAAAAATAGCGCAATGACAGAAATAGCGCAATGACGTAGAAATAGCGTAATGATGTAGAAATAGCGTAATGATGTAGAAATAGCGTAATGAATGAGAATAGTTATGATGATGTAGAAATAGCGTAGTGATGTAAAAATAGCGCAATGACAGAAATAGCGCAATGACGTAGAAATAGCGTAATGATGTAGAAATAGCGTAATGATGTAGAAATAGCGTAATGATGTAGAAATAGCGTAATGAATGAGAATAGTTATAATGATGTAGAAATAGCGTAGTGATGTAAAAATAGCGCAATGACAGAAATAGCGCAATGACGTAGAAATAGCGTAATGATGTAGAAATAGCGTAATGAATGAGAATAGTTATGATGATGTAGAAATAGCGTAATGATGTAGAAATAGTGCAATGATGTAGGAATAGCGTAATGACGTATAAATAGCGTAATGACGTAGAAATAGCGCAATGATGTAGAAATAGCGTAATGATGTAGAAATAGCGTAATGATGTAGAAATAGCGTAATGATGTAGAAATAGCGTAATGTATGAGAATAGTTATGATGTAGAAATAGCGTAATGATGTAGAAATAGTGCAATGATGTAGGAATAGCGTAATGATGTAGATATAGCGCAATGATGTAGAAATAGCGTAGTGATGTAAAAATAGCGCAATGACAGAAATAGCGCAATGACGTAGAAATAGCGTAATGATGTTGAAATAGCGCAATGTAGAAATAGCGCAATGACGTAGAAATAGCGTAATGATGTAGAAATAGCGTAATGATGTAGAAATAGCGTAATGACGTAGAAATAGCGTAATGACGTAGAAATAGCGTAATGATGTAGAAATTTGTAGAAATAGCGTAATGTAGAAATGGCGCAATGATGTAGAAATAGCGTAATGATGATGAAATAGCGCAATGTAGAAATAGCGTAATGACGTAGAAATAGCGCAATGACGTAGAAATAGCGTAATGATGTTGAAATAGCGCAATGTAGAAATAGCGTAATGACGTAGAAATAGCACAATGATGTAGAAATAGCGTAATGATGTTGAAATAGCGCAATGTAGAAATAGCGTAATGACGTAGAAATAGCGCAATGACGTAGAAATAGCGTAATGATGTTGAAATAGCGCAATGTAGAAATAGCGTAATGACGTAGAAATAGCGCAATGACGTAGAAATAGCGCAATGATGTAGAAATAGCGTAATGTATGAGAATAGTTATGATGCGCAGATATCAGGAAACTCTGTATATTCGTGCAGTGTGCGCATGTCAAAAACATATATTCCGATTTGAAGCTTGTGATATAAACACACACATCAGCCCGATCACACGTTCAGCGCTCATGTAAACACTGCGCTCAGACTCATCAATAGGAATGAATTCAGTGCGACTGAAACAGAAGCTGTGCCTGTAAACGCAGCGCTGAAACTCTCAGCAGAAGTGTACGAGCTTATCGCCACATCAGCATCACCGGCTATTACACGGCGGACACATTCAACATTTAACAACGCAAGTATAACAATTAAAACAAACTTAGACAAAAATTAAATAAAAAATAATAATAAATAAAGAATAAAAATAAATAAGTAAAAAAAGTACAATTCTATAAAAGATTCTTTATATGTACTTGTGCTGAAAACTGCTAAATACAGTCTGGCTCCATAAGTGAGTCCAGAAGCGGTCAGTACCTGGAAGCTTGATCCTCTTGTCGGGGTCGCTGACGGTCCACACGTACACCATCATGTCCATCCCACCGGTGGCGAAGTGCTCGTTATCCGGGGACCAGGACAGACACACCACCTTCGCATGGTGACCGTAGAACTCGTTCTTCTCCTGAAACACACACACATCTCACACTCACACACTGATCTGAGGTTGAGATCTAAAATGATGAGTTTTCAGTGAGAGTTTGTTTGAGGAGGACCAACGGAACGTATAAAACTCACACCTGTGCAACACTCATGCAGTCGGCATCAACACACACCTGTGCAACACTCATGCAGTCGGCATCAACACACACCTGTGCAACACTCGTGCAGTCGGCATCAACACACACCTGTGCAACACTCATGCAGTCGGCATCAACACACACCTGTGCAACACTCGTGCAGTCGGCATCAACACACACCTGTGCAACACTCATGCAGTCGGCATCAACACACACCTGTGCAACACTCGTGCAGTCGGCATCAACACACACCTGTGCAACACTCGTGCAGTCGGCATCAACACACACCTGTGCAACACTCATGCAGTCGGCATCAACACACACCTGTGCAACACTCATGCAGTCGGCATCAACACACACCTGTGCAACACTCATGCAGTCGGCATTAACACACACCTGTGCAACACTCATGCAGTCGGCATCAACACACACCTGTGCAACACTCGTGCAGTCGGCATCAACACACACCTGTGCAACACTCATGCAGTCGGCATCAACACACACCTGTGCAACACTCGTGCAGTCGGCATCAACACACACCTGTGCAACACTCATGCAGTCGGCATTAACACACACCTGTGCAACACTCATGCAGTCGGCATCAACACACACCTGTGCAACACTCATGCAGTCGGCATCAACACACACCTGTGCAACACTCATGCAGTCGGCATCAACACACACCTGTGCAACACTCGTGCAGTCGGCATCAACACACACCTGTGCAACACTCGTGCAGTCGGCATCAACACACACCTGTGCAACACTCATGCAGTCGGCATCAACACACACCTGTGCAACACTCATGCAGTCGGCATCAACACACACCTGTGCAACACTCATGCAGTCGGCATCAACACACACCTGTGCAACACTCATGCAGTCGGCATCAACACACACCTGTGCAACACTCATGCAGTCGGCATCAACACACACCTGTGCAACACTCGTGCAGTCGGCATCAACACACACCTGTGCAACACTCATGCAGTCGGCATCAACACACACCTGTGCAACACTCATGCAGTCGGCATCAACACACACCTGTGCAACACTCATGCAGTCGGCATCAACACACACCTGTGCAACACTCATGCAGTCGGCATCAACACACACCTGTGCAACACTCGTGCAGTCGGCATCAACACACACCTGTGCAACACTCATGCAGTCGGCATCAACACACACCTGTGCAACACTCATGCAGTCGGCATCAACACACACCTGTGCAACACTCCTGCAGTCGGCATCAACACACACCTGTGCAACACTCATGCAGTAGGCATCAACACACACCTGTGCAACACTCGTGCAGTCGGCATCAACACACACCTGTGCAACACTCATGCAGTCGGCATCAACACACACCTGTGCAACACTCCTGCAGTCGGCATCAACACACACCTGTGCAACACTCCTGCAGTCGGCATCAACACACACCTGTGCAACACTCCTGCAGTCGGCATCAACACACACCTGTGCAACACTCATGCAGTCGGCATCAACACACACCTGTGCAACACTCATGCAGTCGGATGCAGGATAGTTCATTACTGATGTGTGTCGGTGAGTTTACCGTGTATCCGTCAGCGACGGTGAAAACCGTGACGACCTTCTTCTCATCCGTCACGGCCAGGAACGCTCCATCCTTCGAGTAGCACATGTCCGTCACGGGTCCCTGGACCTCCAGCACCTTCCCATCATGCTTCAGGGTGTTTCCCTGAACAGAGTACAGGCGCACCTTCCCGTCCTAAACACACACACACACACAACATCACCTTCATCAGAACAACTCACTCGATCTGACCGAGGTCCAGAGTTCATCACTTCAGAAGAGGGCTGGGAATCAGATACTTGATATAAATTAAAAATTTGGATTCCTCTTATTACCCAACCCTACATCTGACTGGAGAAGCGCTAGAGTTCTTATGCTAATATAGGGAGGCCTGTGATTGGTGACTCACGGCTCCGCCCACAGCCACGGCTCCGCCCCCTGGGTGAACAGCAGCGGCTTCGGGCTCGTAGTCCAGAGAGTCCAGCGTGAAGAGCTTCTTCTTATCCTTCAGCAGGACCAGCTGCACACACACACACACACACACACACACACACATTACTGCATCACTTCATCTACAGGAGCACCACTCACACACACACCTGCTCCATTAGTCATGTGTAGGGCTCGTTGTGTGTGTTTTATGGCAAAATTAGTCTAAATTAACTTCTGCACTGCAAATAATGATGCTCTTCCTCAGAGTTTCTGTCTCGTTTTCCAGCACTAATATCTAAACATTCTTAAATCAAGACACATTTACTGGAGAAGCTGAATGACTGAAGATATTTAGACTTTTATTAAAAATTTAGAGATCAATGAAGTGAGTTTGGGCTTAAAATAAGAACAAATATCTGCCAATTGAGTCAGAAAAATAATCTTAGTTGTGTGTGTGTGTGTGTGTGTGTGTGTGTGTGTGTTTCTGTACCTGTCCAATACACACGGTGACGGCGAGGCCTCCTGGACCGACACTCACACACTTCGGCTGCATGTCCATTTTGATCATATCAGACGCACTAACACACACACACACACACACACACACACAAGCATTATGAGCTTCAACAAGATCATCATAATATGAGAACAAACTGTCATTGCAGTATTTGATATTTTACTCCTGAGACATCTATCTGTAGTACGGAAGCCCGTTTCCGCCAGAAAATATGATTCTGTAAGTAATAATGAGAAACTGATAATCTGAAAATAACTTCTCATTATGGGATTTGTGTGTGTGTGATTGTCAGCCATGCGCTCACCTGTACTCTCTCTTGCTCAGGTCGGTGAAGCGGACGGTGTCGTCCATACTGCAGGACACCAGCCGGCCCGCGTCGTCCACCGCCATCCGGGACACCAGGTTAGAGTGGCCCTTCCCCAGAAACTGCTCGTTCTCTCCGGTCTCAGAGTCCCAGTAATGTGCAGACGCAGCGTCAAGGACAGACACACGGAACCACACTGGACCCACACAGTATCCCACACTGGACCCCACACCACTGGACCCACACTGCACTGGACCCCACACCACTGGACCCCACACTGCACTGGACCCCACACCACTGGACCCACACTGCACTGGACCCCGCACTGGACCCACACTGCACTGGACCCCGCAATGGACCCACACTGCACTGGACCCACACTGCAATGGACCCACACTGCACTGGACCCACACTGCAATGGACCCACACTGCACTGGACCCACACTGCACTGGACCCACACTGCACTGGACCCACACTGCACTGGACCCACACTGCACTGGACCCACACTGCACTGGACCCACACTGCACTGGACCCACACTGCACTGGACCCACACTGCACTGGACCCACACTGCACTGGACCCACACTGCACTGGACCCACACTGCACTGGACCCACACTGCACTGGACCCACACTGCAATGGACCCACACTGCACTGGACCCACACTGCACTGGACCCACACTGCACTGGACCCACACTGCACTGGACCCACACTGCACTGGACCCACACTGCACTGGACCCACACTGCACTGGACCCCGCACTGCACTGGACCCCGCACTGCACTGGACCCCGCACTGCACTGGACCCCGCACTGCACTGGACCCACACTGCACTGGACCCACACTGCACTGGACCCACACTGCACTGGACCCACACTGCACTGGACCCACACTGCACTGGACCCACACTGCACTGGACCCCGCACTGCACTGGACCCACACTGCAATGGACCCACACTGCACTGGACCCACACTGCACTGGACCCACACTGCACTGGACCCACACTGCACTGGACCCACACTGCACTGGACCCACACTGCACTGGACCCACACTGCACTGGACCCACACTGCACTGGACCCACACTGCACTGGACCCACACTGCAATGGACCCACACTGCACTGGACCCACACTGCACTGGACCCACACTGCACTGGACCCACACTGCACTGGACCCACACTGCACTGGACCCACACTGCACTGGACCCACACTGCACTGGACCCACACTGCACTGGACCCCGCACTGCACTGGACCCCGCACTGCACTGGACCCACACTGCACTGGACCCACACTGCACTGGACCCACACTGCACTGGACCCACACTGCACTGGACCCGCACTGCACTGGACCCCGCACTGCACTGGACCCACACTGCACTGGACCCACACTGCACTGGACCCACACTGCACTGGACCCCGCACTGCACTGGACCCCGCACTGCACTGGACCCCGCACTGCACTGGACCCACACTGCACTGGACCCACACTGCACTGGACCCACACTGCACTGGACCCACACTGCAATGGACCCACACTGCACTGGACCCACACTGCACTGGACCCACACTGCACTGGACCCACACTGCACTGGACCCACACTGCACTGGACCCCGCACTAATCTGACTAATGACTCCTGTCTTCATTTGAATTAGTCTCATATCTGAAGTTTGCATCACTGATTGAGTGTTCTCCCTGTGTTACTGTGACGCTGCTTGAAACTGTGTACAGCGCTACAGAAATAAAGCAGAGTGAGCTGAAGGATATTAATGTGCCCATCATGACTGCCAGAATAGATGTTCAGTCGTCCGTCCGCTTTATGAACCGTCAGACACTGGATGGATTTGGTGTGACCCTGAAACAAACACACAACAACCACTCCAATTAACTAACAACATAAAATAACATTTTCATTCCTTAATATATTAAAACAAAATGTAAATAACTTTGCCAAAAGCAAAATTTCTTATTTTCATGTAGTTGATGTTCTACACTGACTAAAACTAAAATAAAACATAATAAAAGCTGTATTAGACATATTAAATAAAAGACTAATAAAATTTACAAAACCACACAACAAAACTACAAAGATTTTACCTGAAATTAAATTTAAAATGTAAAAAAAAATTAGTATAATCTATAATAGAATCTTAATGATGCAAAAATATTTGTCCATTACTCTACTGACATTGTAATTGTCACTTGTACCAAAAATGAAGTAATTTTGTGTTAAATACTCAATTGTTTAGTCTCAAAAGTTATAATTAACTAAACTTTTTTTTTTTACAGTAGTATTTACAGTAGTATTATACAGAACGAAAAGCTTGTATCTATTCATCTTTTTTTTCCAAAAATCATTACTATTGGTTATCCTTTATGTCCGTCTGTGGATTTTGGAAATATTTAACCAATTAAAGTATTAAAAAGCTTGTGACTAAAACCTCGTAACTCCATTGGCTCCTCAAACTGTCAGAGAGTAGCCAGTTAAGTGGTTTCTTTACAAAGATAAATTAAGAAATTGTTTACTTAATTATTCAGTAAAATTATGTTATTGCAAATATTATTGTCACTTGTTCATCATTTTGTCAGTGTTTTATCCGCTGACTTTAGCTGAAGCTTCTTATCATGAAGAACAACATAGTGACGAAACGCGTTTGTCCGTTCAGGGCCACCGTAGAAACATGTGGATGTAAGCGGACCCGCGGTGTGTGTACAGAGAAATGCTCATTCTAAGCTAATAAAACATAACGCTTCATAATGTAAGGTCTTTATACACCACTGAAAACATAGTTATGTTTATGATATTACATTTCTGTCAACAGATCCTCCTAAATATTACACACTGCACCCTTAAAAAAAAAAAAAAGTAGCGTTTTTGATGATTTCGGTCTAACCTTGATGGTGCGCAGGGGCCGGTCGGGGTTGCTCTTGTCCAGGTAGTTGATGAACCCTGACAGAGAAATACTGAGCAGGTGATTCTTCTGCCACAAGCAGCCCAGCTGCTGGTCCAGCACATCTGAGCCCAGGTTAAAGGTCGTGACCCCTGTCCCGGTGCCCACGTCCCACAGCTTCACCGTCTTATCCCCCGATGCGGAGATCAGCTGCGTGCTGTCGGGACTCCAGCTCACCTGAGGAAGAAGAAACTTTATTTATAAAGCACCTTTCACAGACAAGAAAGGCTCACACAGTGCTTTACAGTAAAATAAATAAATAAATTAATAAATTAATAATAATAATAATAATAATAATAAAAAAACAAATAAAATAACCGCTACCAAATACCATCAAACACCATATAAATGTAATAAAGGCCAAACCATATGGTTAATTAAAAGCTTTTTTTAAAGCGTTTTTTAATAGATTTCACAGAAGCCATAGTCCTGGAGGGAGAGAGTTGAGGCCACACACAGTCCTCTGGGAAGGGTTAAAGGTCATGGCCTGAGGACCTGAGACAGGCCGGGGCGTATGCGTGTGATAAACCCTGGATGTAGAGGGTGCGTGACCAGGAGAGGCTCTAAGTAATGACTCAAATTTTAAAATGCACAGGAAGAACATTTCAACATCATTACGCCATTTCAACATCATTACGCTATTTCTACGTCATTACGCTATTTCTACATCATTGCACCATTTCGACGTCATTATTATGCCATTTCTACGTCATTATTAACGCCATTACGCCATTTCTACGTCATTACGTCATTTCTACGTCATTATTACGCCATTACGCCATTTCTATGTCATTACGCCATTTCGAGGTCATTACGCCATTTCTACGTCATTATTATGCCATTTCTACATCATTACGCCATTTCTACGTCATTATTACGCCATTTCTACATCATTATTACACCATTACTACATCATTACGCCATTTTGACGTCATTAAGCCATTTCGACGTCATTTCTACGTCATTATTACGCCATTTCTACGTCATTACGCCATTTCTACGTCATTACGCCATTTCTACGTCATTATTACGCCGTTTCTACATCATTATTATGCCATTACGCCATTTCTACATCATTTCGACGTCTTTATGCCATTTCTACGTCATTATTACGCCATTATGCCATTTCTACGTCATTACGCCATTTCTACGTCATTACGCTATTTCTACGTCATTACGCCATTTCTACGTCATTACGTCATTTCTACGTCATTATTACGTCATTATTACGCCATTTCTACGTCATTACGTAATTTCTACGTCATTATTACGTAATTTCTACGTCATTATTATGCCATTTCTACATCATTACGCCATTTCTACGTCATTATTACGCCATTATGCCATTTCTACGTCATTACGCTATTTCTACATTTCTATGTCATTACGTCATTTCTACGTCATTATTACGTAATTTCTACGCCATTTCTACGTCATTATTACGCCATTTCTACGTCATTATTATTACGCCATTACGCCATTTCTACATCATTACGCCATTTCGACGTCATTGCGCCATTTCTACATCATTACGTCATTTCTACGTCATTACGCCATTTCTACGTCATTATTACGCCATTATGCCATTTCTACGTCATTACGCTATTTCTACATTTCTATGTCATTACGTCATTTCTACGTCATTATTACGTAATTTCTACGCCATTTCTACGTCATTATTACGCCATTTCTACGTCATTATTATTACGCCATTACGCCATTTCTACATCATTACGCCATTTCGACGTCATTGCGCCATTTCTACATCATTACGTCATTTCTACGTCATTACGCCATTCTACGTCATTATTACGTAATTTCTACGTCATTATTACACCATTTCTACGTCATTACGCTATTTCTACGTCATTACGCCATTTCTACGTCATTATTACGCCATTTCTACGTCATTACGCTATTTTTACGTCATTATTACGCTGTTTCTACGTCATTATTACGCCATTTCTACGTCATTACATCATTTCTACGTCATTATTACGCCATTTCTACTTCATTATTACGCCATTTCTACATCATTATTATGCCATTTCTACATCATTATGCCATTTCTACGTCATTATTACGCCATTATGCCATTTCTACGTCATTATTACGCCATTATGCCATTTCTACGTCATTACACCATTTCTACGTCATTATTACGCCATTTCTACATCATTACGCCATTTCTACGTCATTATGCCATTTCTACGTCATTATTACACCATTTCTACGTCATTATTACACCATTTCTACGTCATTATTACACCATTTCTACGTCATTATTATGTCATTTCTACGTCATTATTATGCCATTTCTACGTCATTATTACACCATTTCTACGTCTTTATTGTCATTTCTACGTCATTATGTCATTTCTACGTCATTATTATGCCATTTCTACGTCATTATTATGCCATTTCTACGTCATTACGCCATTTCTACTTCATTATTACACCATTGCTACATCATTACGCCATGTCGACATCATTACGCCGTTTCTACGTCATTGCGCCATTGCTACGTCATTAAGCTATTTCTACATCATCGCACATGCGCAGTCCTTTCACTTTCAGTTTTCAATCACATGTTCTCTCAATCGGATTAGAAAAGGAATAAACCCCTTTCAAGCACTTCCAAGATCGAAACTTCACTGGGATCGAGCTCGATCGGATCGATTAAGGTGTTTCACATTGAGCCGTCAGTCCCATCACTAACGGATTATGTGGTGTGTAAATGCCCAACACTCACCGCGTAAATGCCCCCGTCGTGAGCCTTCTCTCCTCCCAGAGATCCTAGTTTCTCTCCGCTCTTCCCATCGTACAGGAAAATCTGGACCGGAGGAAGAAACAAGAGTGAACAAGGCAAAATAACAGCTTAAATATTGTCAAGTCTCCTTTATTTATACAGCGCTTTTACATCAGAGTGTTTCAGAGCAGCTTTACAGAGAGAACAGGAAAATAATGCAACAAAGTTTGTTTCCAGAAGAGAATAGCATCACAGTCCAGTTCAGTGATGGTTCATTTTTGTTGTAAAAAAGTTCTTAATTTATTTAAATATATATATATATATATATATATATATCCGCTCTGGAGTAAACCGTGATGTCATCGTCCAGCTCAGTTCAGTTCTCATATAATGGTGTCAATGCAGGAGATCAATAATATTGTGGAATATTAAATTAAATGTCTCTAACTAAGCAAGCTAAAGGCGACAGTGGAACCAGAAGTCCGTCAGTGGCAGTGGAGTAAGCCCTCAGTGTCTCACCTGTCCGTCAGCACCAGCCGATGCGTAGCGGTTCCCGTCAGGAGAGAAGCGCACACAGTTCACGAAGCGACTGTGATCCTGCAAACACACACACACACATCACACACACACATCACAGTAATTATGAATCGGAATCAGTTCCTCTTGCAGCATCTCTTCTCTTCTCTAATGACGAGGGCGGGGCTATAACCTGTCACTCACATGAGATCAGCCAATAGCAAACCACAACCATCCAATCAATTCCCCACGGACACAATCAAGCCCCGCCCACATTTGTTCTTGTTCCAGAAGCGTTTCACTGGATATACGACACAATAGAGGAGAGAAGACGAGCGCGACTTGCGTATCATGCTGAATTTAACACAACCTGAATTGGCAGCGACGACTGCTTGATGAAAATATGACTCTAAGTCGTTTCAGAGCAAATACTGAGAGATTCCTTGTTACTAAATATATCTTCTCAGATTTATAAGTGGTATTAGACTTGGTAAATATGAATCTGATTCATTTCTAAGAATCAGTTTAATTCTACGAATCGATTCCAAATGGTTCCAGAGAAAGAAAAAAAACTAGATGAAAAAATAAAATAAAAAGACCAGCACAACTTCCCGTTAATGCCGACTCTAGAGAAAAAATAAAGTGTGTGTGTGAGAAATGAAGAGATAGTGATCGTCAGGATAGGAGCGGCTCGTCCTCTATAAACACATCAGATCTCCACTCAAGATTTCATTCCTTTCCATGACTTTACACAGCCAGCATTCCCTCATACGCGGGAGTACAGTGGTTACTATGGTTACTGTGGTTACTATGGTTAGGCGGTCACAGTTTTTGATTAATCGTCGGATCGTGGTTATTTATTCTAATCACAGTTATTAGAGATAACTGCAATCTCTAATAACTGTGAAAGCGAAAACTGATAATTGTGAAGCGCAAATTTCATTCAAATAAGAGAATTTTAAGGGTTTAAAGAAATGCCATAAATATGCACAAAATAAATAAATGAGCTTTAATCATATTTAAATTATGATATAAACAGCAACAAGTAAATCATGAGGACTAATTTTATTTAGGGCTGGGCGATAAAACGATAACGATATGTATCGCGATAGACACCTAATCAATATCAATAAAAAATGCGTTCGATAAAACGTTCGATAATTTTTTTTTTTTTTTCGTTGGAACCAACCAGCAAAGCAAGTTTGATTGCATGAACAAAGGCACTCACTCTCTAGTAACTAGATAAAACAGAAAAAGTCAGCTCGCCTGACTTAAAGTCTGACCGTAGTCAGACCATGTCGTCTGCAGATTATGCAAGACCGTCGTCAGTTTCTCTGTTATTCGCGTGCTGATGCGTTCTAGCGTGTGCGTTTCTCAGCGCGTACATGTGAAGCTCACATGCACTAAAAGCCTGTCTACCAGCGCCTGAATACTAAGTTATCTTTCGAGTCTTATTTTGCTAATACTGTTATATACACACAAGGTTTACATAAACTAGTCGGATATGTCTAAAGTAAAAGCAAACTTGAGAAAATTGAGAGAAAATCTGTTTGTCAAATGCGTGTATAATAGACGCGTCGCGCGCAGCTCTTAAAGAGACAGTAATAGTAAACACTAGTGATGGCCGGTTCGTGAACGAATCGTTCTTTTGAACCGGTTCTTTTTAGTGAACTGGTCGAACCAGTACACTAAATCGGACTGAATCGTTCGAAACAGTTCGCGTCTTGCGTCAGCGCTGATCCACAAGTTAAGTTACTCACTTTCGGACATGCCTGAGTCCTGACAGTCCCTTCGACTCAAAATAAACCAATATCCCGAAATAGGCATATATGTTACTCTAGTAAATCCAACAGTTCACTGAACTGAGACATGTTGTGCTGAGAGAAGTGATGAGCACGAGCAGTTGATACTGAGCATGCGCGCACTACCGAACGTACAGGTACAGCGGTTCTCGGATCACCAGTACAGAACCGAGAACTGTTTCTTTCGGACACGTTCGATACGGAGAACCGATGAGCTGATGAGCTGAGCATGCGTGCAATTTTTTCAGAGGGACGAAATGCATGTTTCTTAAGTATTTTATTGAACATCAATAAGTGTAACAAAATAAAACATGTTAGAAACATGTTTATCACATAGGCTACTACCTTTTCACTGTATTATTTTAAAGATTGGAAACAATGAATGGATTATAAAACTAAACATTTATTATTATACTAAAACATTATTTTCAGGAACAGATCATTTAATTTCTAAGTAAGTTGATATACATTTTTGACGTAAACTCTTTCCAAGGTTTTAAAGGGTGCAAATTAAATGTTTATAATGTGTTAATCAAAACATAACGTATTAAACATAGCCTACTGGAGTCAGACATGCATCGAGTTTTTAGTTTAGTCGACTGAATTAGCCTAGTAAGGTTTCAGTAGTTTTCAGCTCACACACAGGCATATGCTACGGTTCTCGAGTCAAGAACTGGTTGTTGCAGCAGTTCTCGGATCACCAGTACAGAACCGAGAACTGTTTCTTTCGGACACGTTCGATACGGAGAACCGATGAGCTGGAGAGACTGCGCATGCGTGATCGCACCGTCTCTGAACCGAACTTTCTTTTGGCCAACTGATGCTGTGTTTATATACTGTCTGTGCTGTGCTGTTACATGAGCACGGGTGAACCAATGACTTGAATGAGGGGCCGAATGTAAGTTTAAGCGGCGAAATGTAAGTTTATTTAATTACAAATAAAATAAAAATGATGAAGACCAGTTTATTCACTTTAAGACATGTAAAACATCCGCGTTTGCGCATTGCCTTGGGCCTACTGGGTTCATTTTCAAAACGTAAATGTAAGAAACCTATCCAAGATGATTATGACGATGAGTACTATTATTTAACTGAAGTTATGATTACAAATGCCTTTATTTGAATGTATATTTATACGCCGGGATGATAGAATTGACGTCATTACGTGATGACGTAAAAGAACTGGTGAACCGGTTTTTTGAACCGGTTCATTGAAACGAACTGTCCGAAAGAACCGGTTCGCGGAAAAGAACCGGACTTCCCATCACTAGTAAACACGCTGCCGCTTGTCCTTAAAGGGATAGTTCACCCAAAAATAAAAATTATCTAATATTTTCTAATATTAATATTTTGAAGAATGTGGGTATCCAAACAGTAGCTGGTCCCCATTGACTTCCATAAAAATATACTATGGAAGTCACTGGGGTACATCAACTGTTGGTCATTCTTCCAAATAACTTTTATTTTCAACAGAAGAAAGAAACTTATTCGAGTTTAAAACAACGTGAGAGAGTAAATTATGAAAATTAGAATTTTTAGGAGAACTATCCCTTTAATGTTAATAAAACAACAAAATGTAAAGAGAAAATCACTCACTGCTCTTGACTAATAACTTTATTAATAGCTTTAATAAGTATCAATGTATAATTTATAGAAAATAGAAAGAAATAGATTTATAGAATTTATAGAAAGAAATCGTAATATTATATTTTTGCCATATCGCCCACCCCTTTATAAAGCATTTCTTACGTATTCTTTAATTTTGCACCTTAATGTTAAGAGATAATTGTTAAGTGTTCATTGTGATTTTAGACTTTTGAGTTTTCCATGGTCGTGTTGACATTTCTGCCTTTATAACTGATGGGATTATAATCAAAGGTAGGTTAAGTTTAAAATAAAAAAATCTTTAAATGTAATATATTTGTCTCCTGGACTGGTCCTTATTTTAAATATGTTATAAAAAAATTCAATAATTATCGATATCGACCGATATGAAACACTTATATCGTGATACAGTTTTCAGCCATATCGCCCAGCCCTAATTTTATTATAATAAAACAAATTTTATTTTTACTTCAAGTAAGCTTGTTTCTAAGTTCTAAGTAAGACTCCGCCCTCTTCTGACCGGAGGCGGAGCTAAAGCTCATTTGCATTTAAAGGGACACTCGTTCACACCCAAAACGGGGCAAATTTGACAAGCTGTAATAAATGATCTGGTATTTTGAGCTGAAATGTCACACACACACATTCTGGGGTCACCTGTTGAGAAGGGGCCTAATACGTCACCTTTACAGAGTAAACGGGCGTGAGCGTGACTTACGCTCATGGTGCACTTGAACTTGAAGGGCGGGCCCTCGAGGAAGGTGGTGCAGTTGTCGTCGCTGCCCGTGACCAAACGATACGGCCTCGTCTGTTTAATGTCAACGCTGTTGATGATCTTACTGTGACCCACGATCTCTCCGACAGACGAGCCCGAATCCCACAGGAACACCGCGCCGAACCTGCACACACACACACACACAGGACAGCGTCAGTGCTGGGCGACGTGACCAAAAATTTATATCACTGTATTTTTTCTAAATTTTACCAGTTTCACGGTATATGATGGGATTTGTTTTTCCAAGCATGACTGTTACCACATTATCTACTGATACTGCAGTAGACGGACTCAGAACGCCCTATTCTACTGTCATGAGTGAACATTGTAGAAAAATTCCACACTAGTATTAATACAGGTTTGCAGTGTTTATAAAGAGATACAGCAGGAGGCGTTCTGTTGGGTACAATTCACAACCTCACCACTAGATGAAGCTAAAATTACACACTGCACCTTTAAGTGGCATACACCGGTTTTGCGGTATATAAAAAATTAATATCATAAAAAAATAAACACCGGTATTCAGTATGAACCAGTAAACCGCCCAGCACTAGGACAGCACTGGCGTCGGGCTGGCTTAGGGGCGTGGCCTGCAGCTGTCACTCACTTCTCTCGCCCCTCCCCCACCACGGCCACTCTCTTGCTGTCTTCGGTCCAGGCGATGTCCTTGATCTTCCCACCGAACGGCTGGTACTCGTACTTCAGCAGATGCTCCTTCTGCGTCGTGTCCCAGATGCGGATCTTCCCCGACACGTCTGCGCGGGAAAGAGGAGCACACGGTTAAGAGCCGCTACTACGCGACGACGGAGATCGGACGGGTCGGCACTCACCGCCGGACGCGATGTAGAATCCGCTGGGAGAGTATTTCGCCACGATGACTGGATGCGGGTGTTCGGTGTAGACGTCTGCGATCGCAGGGTTCTGCGGGAGAGGGTTATTAAAGAGTTAACGCCACTAAACACCTTCAACATTCAGAAAATACACTCTATAATCACTTTAACAATCTTCGCATGGCCATCAAAAAAACTATTTTTTTCCCCAATTAAATTAATGTACTATATTTCGTTTTAATAGTTTTTTTTAATCTAATTATGAATTTATTTTATGGTATTAGATTAACTTTATAAAGTAATTATAATCCATTTATTGACTTTTTGAGCATAGACCTGAAAATAAAATTTCTTGATCTTGGTCTTTTTAAAGACACTTGGCAGATTATTACAGAAGTGCAAAAAGTATTTAAAAAAAAAAGTGATCTTAAAGTAATAGAATTTTAAGTTTATTGTAATGAAAATCTTACAAAAATACTATTTTCATCTTTTATATGAAATATATGTTCTAAAACACGTTTTCCTCTAAAACCGGTTTTGTTCCAAATGTGAGGCTGATATCTCAGTAAAGGAGCGCTCAGTGAGGCGTTGTTCGGGCGCAGTACCAAACGCTTCCACTAGAGGAAACTCATTTCCTATTCGTTTCCAATGTGCTCATTCTTGACCATGAGCAGCACAAGCGCAAATATTTAACATTGCTCATGTCCATTATTTATTTTTGTGTGTTCACACAGCAAGCAATAAAAAAAAAATCAATGATCAACTTAGTTTGTAAAAAAAACAGCCACAAGTCTTAATATCAACTTTAGCTCATGTTAAATATGGAATATTCCACACATCATACATGCAAGAATAACCCAAACTATTTACAGTACCTTTATAAATTGAAAAGAGTTAAAAGTTAAAAAAAAAGTTGATTTTTTTTGTAGAAAACATATGGTGGGTTCAGATAATTTCATAAAGATCGCATTTACAAGTTCACACATGAACACCACAATGTCGTAATTACGAGCCGGAAACCTGGAACTTTCTTTAAGTTGCATGTACAATACATAGGATTATATAATTAAAATAGAATAATAATAATTATTTCCTTCAGAAATGGAATAAAAACACACCTGATGCACATTCTTTATTCATCATTTTGTAAAAGTAGAGTTTTTAAATAATAATTCTTTGAATCGCCCTCTCGCTCCACTCCTGATCTTACCTCGATGTTCCTGATGATCACGCTCTTGCCGTTGGTGTACAGGAAGTTGTTCCCCTTGGGGTCTCCGCCCAGGACTTTGGCCACGCCCCTCTCCATGTGCGGCAGGCTAGCGAACACGTGCTCTGCGGGACACGGAAGATAATCAATTCTGAGTACTTAAATCGTTGCTTGAACATCTTATTTTAGTGTAATACAACAAATATGACAAATCTTAACAATAACTTTAAGGGCCCGTTCACACCAAGAACAATAACTATACAGATAACTATATTAACGACTAGCGGACGATATCGTTCTGTTTATTCTAGCGCGTACAACTTTCTTCTTAAATTAGAAAATAAGAATTTTACTTGTAGCTTGTTAACTGTCAGTTTCCCAGTAGCAAGACACTTGTCGCGCTTTTTTAATTGGCTTTACCCGCCCAATTCACATTATTTAATTAGTAATCATCATAAATTAGGTATTATTCAAAAGCGTAAACACTCAAAAATTCATCCTGTGAAAACCGTTTTGAAATTGGATGTTACGTTATCATGGAAACGGTACATTAAACTCTTTTAGCGGCTCAATTTTTTGTGATATCAACTTTAAATTTGGTTAGACTCACAGATTTGAATTTTAGCGATTTTAGAGTGTGTTTTTTCCTTTAAAAAAATCCTTCATGCCTTAAAATATCTTGAATGTAACTGAACAACCTTGCATATGAATATGCAAATGAGCCCCGCCTCCACTCCCTCACTCAGCACAGAGATCCACTGGTTGACGATCACACGTTGATCTGATTGGTTACAAGGTAGTGTGTGACGTCAGAAACACCAGCGATTTCAAAGCGTGTTTTTGAGACTGTCTTTGGTTCACTGCAGTTTTAAGGAGGAAATACTCAGCAATGCTGTCGACTTATGAATTTACACATGGTGTGTCTTAAAGCACATTAAAAACACCACATAGACACATAAACAACACTAAAAGCTGGATTTACACCACAGGGGACTTTAAACATTTTACACTTTTATATTTAGAAGCGCTTTCACTTCTTCTTTAAAGAGACCGACTTCAGTCTGAATGAACGCATTTCACTGACAGTTATTGAGTGACAGTTCTTAATGTTTTGAACTTTTCAAACACACCACGTCTGCCATTGGTCAGTCAGACAGGTAGTCCCGCCCCAAACACGCTATTGGTTGACTCGGTGTCAGACTGATCATGATTCTCAAAACCAACACAAAAATCAGTGTTTGGATCGAGTCATTCTATATAGATCAGTGATCGAGTCACACAATCACAGTTTAACACTCTTCGGGCAGAAATATAGATCATATAATTACATTCACCTCTGCATAGTAAGTTAAATATACACATACTTTAAACTGCAGCGCTTCAGACACGTCCACAAAATAACCTCCCATTACAATAACACATTTCTGGACACGCATAATGGTATTACCATGGTATTCGCTGGAGAAATATGGTACATGGATATTCAGCAGAGTAAAACAGGCCAGGAACACACACACACACACACACACACACACACACACACACACACACACACACACACACACTCACTCACATACATATACACAGACGCACGCGCAGTGAGCAGACAGACAAAGACTGTGACTTACTCAGCTCGTAAGACATATCGGCTTTGTTTCCCTCCGGTGAACGAGAGATTGAAAGATTGAATGAATAAGGGAGTGTGTGTTTGGGTCCGTCCGGATCTGAGCACTTCCGTCACTGAACGCGGAAGAGGCGGCGGCGCGCGCACGGCTCGGCTTTGCCCATATATGGTAAAGATGGTTAGGGCTCGATCAGACATGCGCGCACACGCCCGGAGGAAGTGACGTGTAACGGGAGAAAGTGCGTGATGATGGTGTTTATGATCACAAGCCATTAAAATGAATGTAAAAAAAATATTTATCATCTATATTTACCAAAAGATAATATTATATAAAGTTATATAAAGTCTCTTTCCTTTTAAGATACAGTGCTTCACTGCCTGAACACACATGCTGACTGTATATTACTGTATAGAGGAATTACTTTATATATGAAAATTGGAAACAAACTTTGTTGCATTATTTTCCTGTTATCTCTGTAAAGCTGCTTTGAAACACTCTGTATAGTAAAAAGCACTATATAAATAAAGGTGACTTGACTTGCCTATATATGATGAATCATTGCGATAAAAAAGGAAACGGTGTTTGAGCATGTGTTTATTTTAGCAGGCTTGAGTCATCTTTGCACTCATCTGTGTCATATAGCTGAAATAAACATGATTTAGTGCAGCAATTTAAACCATGACATTCAAACTTACAGTGCAGTCACTGAAATTAGCTTTTAAAATAAAAAACACGGACTTGGCAACACTGACATCTGGAGCAAGAACAAATGTAGGGCAACTGATTAGATGGGTGTGGTTTGCTATTGATGGATCACGTGAGTGACAGGTTGCCACACCCTCACGTCTGTAAACACGTCATCAGAGGAGAGTCCATAGCACTGCAACAGGGAGGGGGAAGCTATTCGATTTTTTAAAAATGATGTGCGCGGTTAAACAATGTGTGTGTGTGTGTGTGTCATATATATATATATATATATATATATATATATATATATATATATATATATATATATATATATATATAGATAGATATGAATGTGTGTGTGTGTATTATACTACTATGGACCAGCATGTAATAATAACAACCAGAAGATCTCAAGTTTGCTCTGATAAACTGGAATACATGTGAATTCAAGATACTATCACACATAACAGTCTTGCTCCTGTCTTTTTTTCTGTTATCGCATGAACGCCATCTTGGTTGATGTTATGTAAACGGAGAAGTCGTACAACTTCAATACTGATGAATCTGGTGACTAAACCAGACTGTACTTTACGAGAACTAATGCTCGAGATCCGTGTTCTGTGGAAAATCATCGTAAAGTGCAAGAAAACACATGTTTATGAGCCAAACGCTTGTGCTGGCTCACTGAGGCATGCGGGTGCCCGCGTGAGCTGTAGAGATCTACTGCAGCCAGCAGCCAATCAGAGGCCCGCGTCGCGTCACGTGCTCAGCCAGTGCACGCGCACCCTCACTCACAATCTGCGCGGTCACAGCGGTGAGCGGTGGAAAAAAGCAAACAATGCACGCTACGCTGCCAAGAAAACATCGATCAATGGACGCATTTCACGCACCGATCGCTCTTTTGAGAAGAAGAAGAGAGTTTTAACGCAAGGTTAGTGTTTAAACGCATCGTTGTTTTTCGCCTGGTGCACGCGCGTCACAGCGGCCGCGTGCGGGGTTCGGCTCATGACGAGCACACGCAGCACTTAGGCACGCAAGAAATGCGTGAATGCTCGTTTTGTTTACATAGCCTTAGGGAAATGAGGATTACATGTGTGCATTACATCCAGTCCTCCTCCTCTTTTTCTTCTGAGAGAGCACAGCCGTCAGATGCTCTATGCCCATGCTTATATGGGTTATTAATGCATTTTAAATGCACACTATAAGCCCTCATAAATAATGTGCTGCTTCTTTTGTGACAAAGCATTACTCAATTTTCCTCAGAAATTGCACAATTTATTATTTATTAAATGTGCTTGTGTGCTTTTTATAGTGTTTAGAAAATAAACATCAACAAAAAGATCCAAGTGATTAATTTGATTTATTGCTCTACACATTAATATAAATGTAGTTTGTAAGTTGCAGTTCAGTTGTGTCTGTGATTTTAACTAGAAACTGACACTCATTTAATCAAAGAACATTGACTGTATTCTTGCTGTATTGGTACGACTAGGATATTTATCTTATAAAAATTTCTTATTTTATCTGATTTATAGTCAGTCAAAAGGTCAGTTACACATTGGATTTGTATATAAGATTAGGCTATTATTGCTTAAAGTAATAATGGTCAAGCACATGAGTTTGTCATTGGCGAACAGTTTTGAATATCAAAGATTAATGTAGTCACTATTGTTCTGCAAATTTAGTGAAGAACATTTGTAAGTCAAAATTAAATGTTAAGATGTGATGAATGCAACTCATCTGCACAAATTGGGCGACAAAGAATTGCTATACTAAAGATTCAAACATTTATAGCTGAAAATCTCATTTTAAAAAAAGTGAAATTGATGGTGGCGTTAAAGAGTTTGACATGTAGACCCAAAACTGGACGTTTTAGACAATGTCCTGTCACTGTATGAGATTATTACCCATAAATCCTGGCACACCGTACTTGATGGTCATCAGCCGTTGAGGTTTGGTTGTGAAGGGGTTTTTTGCACCTCCAGGTCTAAGATATTCAAGCCTCTATATGATTTACTTTCAAGATGCAGTAGTGATTTGAACATCATCAATTTACTTGGCCAGAGTTTCATTTGAAAACATAAACAGTGTTGTTGTTGTTTCAAGTACAAAGAATTTATAGCTTTTTTATAGTAATTTATAGCAAATTTCGTTTGGAGTTCGAAAAAGCTTTCCAAGGCGAACCAGCCTTAAATGTTCACGAACTACCATTGGTCCGTGGCGATTACATAATAGGTGGGTGTGGCTCAGAGGCTCCGCCTTCTTAGATGTGTGTTTAATTCTTCGCGTTCAGACGTCCACGAGTAACACACTGGAGAGCCGTTTCACAGTAGAAACTGAAGCTGTAATTCTCACTGGAAGCAACACTGACACTGTTTTCCATGTTTAACACTGAAAAGCTTTTGCTTTAAAGTAATCTATTGTATCAAGTGCTGTATAAATAAACGTAACTTGACTGGAGTGCCAAATTGCATCCATGTTGCTAGATATTTTTAACTTCTTTTTACCCCTTAGCAAACAATGAAAAAGAAGAGTATTTCAGTGCCTTTAGATCTCTATAGAAGTGTTTTTGTAGAAGATAAGCAGTGAAAGATGGTTTTGTTAATCAGTTGCTGTGTATTGATACTTTGTGAAATGTATTTCTGTCTAATTTCCTCTTTTTTCCCCCATTATGCAGGTACAAACTAACAGCGTACCTTCGACCTCCTGAGCTTAAAGAAAGGGATCTTTACTTGAAGAAACAGCCAGTGTGGATTGCTTATATTCGCTGTAATATTTGTCCCGTGGGATTGTTAATCTGATGTGTTGACCATGCGTTCACAACAGAGTTTCATGGCGTTCATGAGCAACAAGGACAGTGCTATCCCTAAAAAGGACATAGATCGCCTGTGCTGTGCAAAATGCCGATTTTCAACAAAGGACACGGACCTGTTCGAGAGGCACGTTTCCCATCATAAAGAGGTTACGTTCTCCTGCGCTCTCTGCAGTTACGTGTCCTATTCTAAGACTGAGTCTCAGAAACACGTGGTCTCGCACACGGGCTCGTACCCGTACAGGTGTAGCTTCTGCTCGTACGGAGCGGTGCGGAGGGATTACATGGTCAAGCATATTCTTCGTATACACAAGAGACACGCAGAAGAAGGCTTCATAACGGACTTTACTGTATCCACGCCAGCCGACCCTGAAACTCTCGGGATATCAGGCTGGCCTGAAGGGAACGACCAGTGTGCAATTCCCAATTCCCAAGTCGAACATCCGAGTGGAAGTCAAGCCAGAGTCAACAAATCATCTACTATTGGTCGAGCAGTGAGCCAAACTAGCGGTAGACGTATGACCTTCAGTTTGCCAACGCCAAGTGTCGCCAATACAACTCCGGTTTCTAAGACACAGTTCACCGGTGCTATTCCCAGCTGCACTTCAACCGCAAGTCACTCGTTAGGCAACGCGCCTCAAGTGGTTCTAAGATCACGGGAGGAAAACGGCATCCTTTCAAACTCCCTGCTCAGTGTCGATGGTCAAAGTAAGATGGTTGGTAAAATAACCACTTTGGAAAAACCTACTCCGAAAGTCCCATTCGCAAGAGTCCAGGTTAGTTCTACAGCACCAGTGCGGCAAAGCCCGAGAGTCCCTGAAAGGGCTGTGCTTTCGAAAACCATTCCCAGAATCCGGATCCCACCACCTGTTGACATGAACACCCCGCTCAGAACACTGCTCAACATGCCCAAGAGGAATGTTCCAAATGTCCAAATGGATCAGAGGGCTAGTCAGTCCACAACAGGGATTAACGTTACGACGCTGAAAACGAGTACAAATCCCAGTGGTCCGATCAGAAGTCCACAGCACTCCCCTGTCGAGAAGAGCAATCAGTCAAAGACAAACCCCAGAATACTTGTAGGATCATCAGTTGAGACATCAAGTCCGTTATCCAGTGTCCAAGTGGAACTGTTAGCACCGTTGAACCAGCCGATTCAACACAACAAGCCTTTGACAGTGTCCTGTCCAGAGGAGATCAATATCCCTGCCGGGTGTTTGGTGGAATTGGTCGAGGTGAAAAATGTCAATGGGACTCGGGAGCTGGAGCTACGGTTGATCCCGCCGAATGGAGTCCCGCAAGACCAGAAGCCTGAGGAAAGACCTTCACCAGTCACTACTGGAGGCAAACTGTCCTTCAAATGTCAAGTTGCTGCCACTGCCAAAGGGTGTCCGGTCAGCTCGTCCACGTCTTCAGCAGCGCACAAGGTCAAAGAGCAGCAGCCTTCATCATCCACTGACGTCCAGAGGATCACAAGGACAGTTAGTTCAGTACACAAACCACAGAGTTCTTCAGAGACACCAGCCAGGAGCAAGCTCAACCTGAAGCCCAAAGATCCCGGGAGCAAGCGATCAGCGGCGGCTCGTGACGTCGTGACTCTCGAGGGCCCAGAGTTGAGTTCCGAAGGCCTTCCCGTGATCTCCTCGGTGTTCTCTCTCTGTCCTACACCCGCCTCGACTCAAAGCAAGGAACTAAAGGACGACGTGGGAAGTGCAAAGCAATCGCTGGTCTGTAGTTTTCTGATTAAAAAGGAGGAGGAACTTGAGGAGAAACACAAAGATGCTTCTTTGCGCCTCAAAGAAACTAAGACAGAGGATGAGAATACCGAAGGCTCTACACTATCAAAGACTTGTGGACGAGTGAAAACACCCGCTGGAAATACCCTGAACACAACAGCTCCAAAACTGACGGTGGCTCAACCGTTGATGATGCCAAACCAGAGCGTCGTCCCATCAGACAAGGACAACATTTCACATCAAGACAAGGGACATTTTGAATGCGAGTCTGGAAGGAACTTGGATTGCCAACAACGACAACGTCGCATGTATCCCAAAGTAGCTTTGGTGAGGATCCCCAGTTCTTTGTTGAAAGCCTCGAAGAAGGTTCCGAAAGCGCCAGTGCGAGAGGAGAGCTTGACGGCGCGGCCGGTTCTCTGCTGCACGTTAAGTGAGCAGAACGTGTCCGGTGGCCCTTCAGT